>QLOD02000017.1:23772460-23785514 GCA_003260245.2 Sideroxylon spinosum | reverse complement strand
CCCCCGGCCCCCCCCCCCCCCCCCCCCCCCCCCAAAAAAAAAAAAAGAATCAAGGCAAAATTGTGTCGTCCTCAGAAAATGTAGGCTACTACAAATTGTGACAAAAGTGAGGTTCTTAAGTTTCTTGACCCACATATATTCCATGAACAATTAATCAATTGATTCACCAGGGGCATTCCCCCTCCTCAAGTGGTCAATCATGAGAATTTTCGTATGAACTAAACATCAAACAAAAAAAGCTACCTTGGTTGAGGCCTACATCTCCATGTTTTTGCCCCTTGGGAACTCTACTGCTCATGCCAATGCAGATACGACGACTTGACTTGGAACAGCTCTGTCTTTGTCAGGGTCCAGGAAAGCTTGTCTTTGCCTCCTGTCATTGTGTATGAATACAAGAGCTGCAGAAGCTGAATGTAATTCCCCATCTGCCAATCCTGTAAATTTCTTTTGAGCCTAATGTTCCAAACCGAGCTGCCTCCTACAACCCTACCACACTCTTGGACGGACGCCACTTTGTTCTGGGTTAGCTTAAATAAATCATCAGACTCTTTTAGGCACCTCTTTTCTAGCCACCGATCCTCCTAAAAGCTTACTCTTGTCCCCTTTCCTAACCTCCACTGAGCTAAACCTATTAAAAATCGGCCATTTAGCTTGGATGCCCTTCCACACTCTGACCCGTGAAGGGCCTCAATCATCCTGGTAGTTGTTTGTTGGTGCTAGAATTTCTTAATTTTCAAAAAATAACAGCTTTTCCAATAAAGGTTTTGTTATCTTGCAGTAAAGGTTTTGTTATCTTGCAGATATTTGTTCTCTTCGAGCTGATGTGGAGAGACTGTCATTCTCGGTTATTTGGGTAATGATTGAATCTCTAGTTTTTGTTATTATTATATATATAATGAGGTGTAAGTGGACATACATCTGATCAACCTGACAAAACACTCTGGTTGTTCACACTTCCTCTAATGTCCAAACCTTTCATATGAATGCCCATGGAGTATGATGTCACTGGGACACCTTGTTATTAGTATGACATGATTGCATATCCTATTATTATTTTAGTTATGTGGACACTCCCATTTTTAGTTGTGAGAACCCTTTTTTTTTTTTTTTTCTCAAATAAATACGCCCATTCTTTAGTCTGCTAAACAGAAAAATATTGCTTATAATACAAATATTTTGGATTCAAATGGAGCTCCATTCATTGAGGTTTTTGGGTCAAATTGTTCAACCTGATCTGGATGGATTGGGATGGGAAAAAGAGAAATAAGTAGAGAAAGAAACTAGTATAGTTGATAAATAACTATAACCTTTACAAAGTAATTGTAACTTTTTTGTATGTGGATTGCGTCCCTTGATGCCTTTCTATAAAGTTATGTTTACTCATCAATAAAAGAAGAAAAAAAGAAGGGGGGGTGTGTGTGTGTGTCCATGTCTTGCTTTGATTGTTAGGTCCAATTTGGCTTACAGTTCAATTAGTCCAACTATAAGAAAGTTTGTTTTGAAAACCAACTGAACCTGAGATCAAGTTTTCTATTGCTATAGGAAATGGTGATTTTGGATTTAGAATGCTTTTCCAGAGCGTTGGCCAAATCTGCCGTCTCAACTTACGCTCTCTCTTTTTACTCTTCTACAGTTTTTTAATAAATTTATTAACAGATAACAAAGACTGATGAACTACTCATTTTTGCTTTTGTTAATGAAAATCCTATTGCTGTAATTGCTTTCTGCACATGTTGCATCTTTTCCATTTTTGTTTCCACACTTCAATTTTACTGACGAACGGTGCTGGCTCAGATTGGTGCCCTAAATTATTGGTTTATGTTTTTTCTCTCTGTTTTTTGTTCATACATATAATTTATGCCTATCTTGGACATTTTGCACTCAAGATTTGGACCTTTTTTTTGGACATATTATTTAAATTTCAGGAAATGACACCTGAAGCAGAGATTATTTCTACAAGATATACAAAAAGTGTCATCAAGTCATGTGCAGCACTGTCATATGTTGAAGCTCAAGCAAGAATGGATGATAGGTGTTCTATTTAATAGTTCTCTTTATACCTTCCCCTTTATTTTTTAATTAGCAAAGAAATTTTGAGCTAATATATATATATATATATATATGTATATTTTGGTGCGTCCTGGCAAAGTAAGCAACCACAGAGTCTTTCATATTTCCTTAACCACCCGAGAGCAACTAGATAGGTAAACCGGAGCCACCCCGATTTATTGCAACCCTCAATGAACCGCGTAGCTGATGGGTAAACGGAGGGCCCGTGTAACACCCCACAAACCACGTTAACCGGTTAAGTCCAAGGTTTACACCTTCTGTGGGAATCACCAAGGTTTGCTAGGCTCTGGAGTCAAACTCCCAACCTCTTTAGGGAAGCCAAGAGTTCTCGTCAGCTGTCCTAGAACAGTTGTTTGAGCTAAAGATATTGTTACGCTTTCGTTTCGCTCTGTGGTCATATTTGCTGATAAATCTTTGGCCATAATTTTCCTGCAACTTGAACCTACTAGTAATTTTCATTGGAGATAATTAATTATCCCATCGCAGCTATAATATATAAAAATATAGCTTGAAACTTGGGCTTTGTGTCCATGATGTACTTGCTTGGTTGGCAAGGTATTGTACAAAGTACTGAGAGTTGATACAGTGCAAATGGAATGACACACACAGAGTTTGACATACCAGTGACCCAGATTTAACATGTACGAGAAATGAATCTGTGTTCAAGTTCTTCTTTGATTGGATTTTAGTGCTAGCTTGTTGTCCATAAAACAGAAGGAGAAGTGCAGCTAGACAAATAGAATAAACAATATATAATATTCTATACTTACCAAGAATCTTGTTCTGATGACCTAAATTTTATTCTGATTTTCGTGGGGTATTGATTGATTAGCTCGTGCTTTAGTAATGGGTGTCTACAATGAATGAGTTTCAATATCTTGAGAACACATATCTATCAAGGCTGATGGAAGTCCAGCCAGATTGTGTTAATTTGTATGTGCATTGGATCAATAGATGTAAAGGATTGGGGCCAACATGCATGCTGGATTTCCCCTAGATGCAAGTACTTAAAAGGCACTGGTTGCTTGTTTTTGCTAAGTCATTGCAAAAATATGGAAAACCTTGCCACCCTTGTTAATTCAGGAAACAAGTCGTCTAATTTTATTGAACTTTTGACCTTGCAAATGGTTGAACCCAAGGGAGCTGTTTGGAAAAAGGGGATGCCTTCTGTAGCTGGTTTATTGACGCATAATGTTAATGCTGATTAAATCAATCAAGTTGCTTCGTACTAATAGCTTCTGTCTTTTGGTCACTTGAGAATGTTGATGTTAAACTGCAAATTAAGGTAAGGGCGATCTTGAATAAGATATATTGTAGACATTTACCATATCCTGTTAGGTGGGCAAGTGTATACAGAGAGTCTCTTTGGGTCGTATTTTGCTTCCAAGGTTATCTACACTTATTTCTTTGTTGTCTTTCAGATTCCTGCCCACCCAAGGTTATCTGCACTTATTTCTTTGTTTTCTTTCAGCTTTCTGCCTACCACTAACAGTTTCCATACTGATGACCCCTTATCTAATCTTCCATTGTAGTCGATTGATGGATCCATTAACTACAGATTTGAGAAATATGAATGCTTTAGCAAAGGTATGCAATTCCTAGATCAATACTTGTGGTTATTTGTTTGTTAAGAATATGGGCAAAATGTGAGGGAACTGTGTTTTTGCAGGTAATGAGGCAGAGGCGTATTGATAGAGGGGCCTTAACTCTTGCCTCCGCTGAAGTGAAGTTTCAGATCGATACTGAAACTCACGACCCTCTTGATATTGGTATGTTGACTTTCTTTTTTCCCCTTGAAGAAAGTTGGAATTTATATTCATGGCTTCAACCACTATATATGTTCATTTAGTGCAAAGTGGGTGTATTTTAATTACAATCTAGTTATTCACCAACAGCAGCCTACATAATGCATATGCAAGGACCATATTAGAATTTTCTTCTGTTGTGTTGTCTCCCACTGTTATCTTTAGAATTCCTTCAGGACTCAAAGGCTCAAAGTATTGTGTAAAACTGGTATCTAATGTTGTGATGTCCCATATAAGCATTCGATGTCAGCATTGGTTCTGACTTCTCATGGGTCAGCCATCAAATTTCCATTAAGGTGCTCAAATTTAATATATATTTGACTTGCTGCCGACAAAATGTTACCTTGTGAGGTATTCCTTTTGAAAGCTTGCCCATTGGCTGAAGGAATTCTCTGAATGTGATGTATGCAGTAGTTGAATAATGGCTGTGCCTCTCTGGGTTCTGTAGTTTCTTTTCGATTACTGATTTATTGGTTTATTTTATTTTACTTCTATCTTAGTATTAATGCCTGATGCATGAACTGTGACTGCAGGGATGTATCAAATTCGAGAGGCAAATCAGATGGTCGAGGAGTTTATGCTTGCTGCCAATGTTTCGGTTGCAGAGAAAATTCTGAATCATTTTTCTTCATGTTCATTGCTTAGGTATGGAACTTGTTTTTCATTCTCATTGTCGTCATTAAGCTTTATTCCTGGAATTTTATGCAGTTAGGGATCATCTGATGAGGACCATCAGATGGAACTCTCTCTCTCTCTCTCTCTCTCTCTTCCTGGGGTCTGCTTAGTGCGTGCCCACGTGGCGTGGTGAGATTCTTGTGATTGTGCTATGGATGACAGAGCCGTATTCAATGTCAGAATTTAAGTACAGGGCACAGAGATACTGGAGTACAAAGAATGCTTTTTCAGTTGTAGATCTCTAATATGTTCCCCATTCTGTTCTGGCTTAAGAAATTAATAATACCCTCCAAAACATATTGCACGAAACAATGGGGAATTGCATGCCCAAAACTTTGGATGCATATTTTATAATCAAAACTCCACTAACTGGCGTTACACTGAAAATATTGCTGCAAAAATGTTGATGTGATTATTGCTGGGAAACATAGAAGTATATCTGATCTGAGGCGTACGAAAAAAAAAACCATACAATGGATGGCCATGCCATATTTTACCTAAGTCTGATGAGTAATATTTGTTTGGATTTGAATTACAGATTTATGATCTCATTAATATTCAAATTTACATAGCTTCGGAGTTAAACTTTTCTTGCGTTTTGATTCTGTTTGCAGGCGCCATCCTAGTCCAACCAAAGAGATGCTTGAACCTTTGCTTCGTACAGCTGCTGCTGTTGGTCTCAATTTGGACGTGTCAACATCCAAAGCATTGGCAGATTCACTTGATCGGGCGGTGGTGAGTTTTTTATTTATTATAACATGATGTGTACGTTCTTCCATCTATTTACATGTTTTTTTTTTTGGGTGGTGCTTGGGGGGTGGGGCGTTTGGTGGTAGTTGATGGGGCGGTATTCATGTGCTTTTTTTTTTTTTTTTTTTTGTGTAAGGACATGCATACCAGATGCCTGTGGAAAATTTATCCATTAGGTCTTACTGTTCTGCATTTGCATTAGTGTGTCAGGGTGATTTTTTTCGACGTACTTGTGGTATTTAAGTGTAAATTGTTGCTTGGTTGTATGTTGTCATTTAGTTGATAACTGTTTCTCTTATACAAACCATCAATGGATCCATGTCTGTTTCTTATTGCTCTCGGCCATCTAAACATTGCGTACAATTTTGGAAGACCTACATTTCCCCCCCCTTGAAAATTGGTTTTGCAGGGTGATGATCCTTACTTCAATAAGCTAATTCGTATCCTGGCTACTAGATGCATGACACAGGTGATGACACTCGTCAGCTTAATGAATTAAAATTTGGTTTTGTGTGAGTAACTTTGTACAACTTTTATTTTCCTTACCTTTTTTTTTGGGCTTACATTCTTCACAAATTCAGGCTGTTTACTTCTGTAGTGGAGATCTTAGTCCCCCGGAATTTTATCATTATGGTCTTGCAGCACCGCTCTATACGCACTTCACCTCTCCTATCAGGAGATATGCAGGTGAGAAATTTATTGCTTTGATTACCCTTTCAGTATTTATATCTAAGCCCCAAAAAAAAAAAAAAAAAAAAAAAAAGGAGAAAAAAAAAAAAAAAAAAAAGAGTAAAAAGCTTTTGACTACGGGACATCGTTTCTTGGCAGATGTTGTTGTACACCGGTTGCTTGCTGCCTCTTTGGGAATTTACAAGCTTCCAGGCATATTCCAAGACAGACTTCAACTTACCAGTATCGCGGACAGTAAGGATTACTTTATGTTTAATGATTGCTTCTATGATATAGGAAGACACATTTTCATTGAAGTGATAGAGCAATGAACTTCTGCAGTGACCTGTGTACTGTAATGCAACAATCACCTATGCTTAAGTGTGGGCTTGTGCATTAATATATTTGTGTATGTGGTATGAACAAATGACTGTCTGATTATTGTTAATCTAAATGAATTGTTAATTTCAATGTCTTTGACCTTCAATCGTCAAAACCTTTGCCAGCGAGAAGGTTCTTGGTTTACCTGTTCATTTGTGGGATGTAAAGTAGAAAAGAGATTTCTGTGGTGGTGTTGAGGGAATTGATGAGCCTACGGGAGTTAGAGAGCATCTTTGATGGGCTTTCAGGGGAATACCTTTGTTAGATTTTTGGTTGGAATGTGGTTGTTGTGCTACAAGAGGGTGGGAACCGGTGGAGGTTTGGGTTAGGGTTCTTGGTTTACCTGTTCATTTGTGGGACGCAAATGTATTCAAAGAGAGAGGAGATCCCTGTGGTGGTTTTGAGGGAATTGATGAGCCTACGGGAGTTAGAGAGCATCTTTGAGGGGTCGCCTGAAGGTGAGGGGCAATGGTTGTGATATTCCACTATTAGTGAAGACGATTTTGGGCGATATCTACTATGATATGGTGAGGGTGGAGTGAGGAGGGCTTCTCTCTCACATATGAGAGGCAATCCTCAATTGACGACTAGATTTTAGTCGGTGTCCATGGGTTTAGGAAGGCATGTGATAATGGATGGGCTTTGAAGCTTCCACATTCTTCGTTGCGCAATAACAATGGATTTGAAGAGGCCCAATAAGTTTAATACAAAGAGGCCTATTTCTTATTCTCAAGCTCGATTGGAGAATAGACTCGGACCACTTTCAGTTGAGGCTGAAGATACATCTCGCCTTTAACCGAGTCAAAATGATATTGAGAGGAGCTAAAGGTTATGGTTTATCAAGGAGAAGTGGCTTGAGGTTTTTGCCCAAGTCCAAGCTCGGCCGTGCCAGACCAAGTAAACCAACCAAAGCCCAAATAAAATGTAAGTCTAGGTAGGTTTTCTAATCACCTTTCTCTGGGTGAGACCCAGTATGGGGGTTGGGTGGGCTAGGTTCTTCTACTTAATTTTTTTTCCCCCTTATGCGTGAGGAGGCAGCTTTCATTGGATGTTGGAGCATCTGAGCTGGTGGAAGATTTACAGAGTGGAGCTTCTCCAGATGGTGGAGGTGGAGAATTAATTGATTTAAAGGCATCTGCTTTTGTTAAGGAGAGAATCTAGTGGAGATTCTAGAAGGGGAGGGTGGGTAATTGGGCCTTGATGGTCCCTGATGGGGGATTTGAATGCGAGGTGGGAAATGTGGAGGCTTGGGAGTTGGGGCAGTTATGGGGAGGCTGATCCTCTGGACTAGTTCTCCATCATTATTTTAATCCTGAAGGTGGGCAAAATATTGAAGGGGCCGGATTGTTATTAGGTGATTGTGGTGCTGATGGAGTTACGCCATCTGAATGGGTTTTGAAGATGTTTGAGAATTTTAGAAGATTTTTGGGTATTTCATGTGAAGGATTTAAGGATGATAATTAGGTTATTTGGGGCTATTGAAGATAGATTGTGACAAGGGGGAGCACAAAAAAAATTAAATAAGAAGGCAAGGAATTCTAGGGGTAATAGAGAGTTGATGTTGCTTGAATTCTCCATCAACTATGAAATAGGTGTAATATGCAGGAGGAAAAGGAAGGAGATAGAGAGATCTAACATATCACTGAATTAGAGACTGATTAGTTGGAACATGAGGTGTGATGGGAAATGGACAAAAGCGGTCATTGGAATGACTTATATAAAATGGAAGCCCAATGTTATACGTGTGCAGGAGACAAAAATGGAGAATCTTGATAATTTTTGGGTGAGGGGTTAGTGGGTGAACAGATAGGACAAATGGGTTCATTTTCCAGCAGTGGGAAATTTTGGGGCCATTCTTGTTATGTGGTTTAGCAGGACCTTAAATATGGAGGACAAGGAACTAGGTACTTTTTCTTTCTCATGTTTATTCAGCTGTGTAATTGATAACTTCGTGTGGGTACTTACAGGAGTGTATAGCTCTGTTCTTCATAGAGATAGGAAGATTTTATTATTATTATTATTATAGTTATTTATTTATTTATTTGTTTGTCTTTTTTTTTTTTTTTTTTGAGAAGAGCTACATAGCATGGCATTTAGATGGGGAGAGCCTGGTGTTTTTTTTGGGGGGGGGGGGGGGGCAATTTTCACCAACATTGAATGGCCTTGCAGAGGTGCTAGCCTTGAGATTGAAGTATGTCCTTGAATGTATTGTCTTGGAAATGTACTATTTAGAAGTCTGGTAGTCTCTTTTACTTCAGAAATTATGTCTAATCTAGTAATGCGTGTTTGCTTCAGAAATTATCCCCTATGATAATTTTTATTGGAACAAGCGCAATTATGCATTAGACAATAGTATGAATTTCTGTGATTAACATCTAAATGTGTGAATTGCAACAGACTTAAATTATCGTCATAGGAATGCCCAGATGGCAAGCCGGGCCTCAGTTGAGCTTCATACCCTGATCTATTTCAGGAAACGGTATGTGTAAATACAATTTTCCCTCTATCCCTTACTCATTCCCCATCTAATAAATTTTGATTCTGTTGCAGGCCCACGGATACAGAGGCAAGAATTGTGAAAATAAGATCGAATGGCTTCATTGTTTTTGTGCCCAAGTATGTCTTATTGTCCTTTTAAATTCTGTTTCCTTTTCTCAAGAGAAGATCTGCACCAGATTGCTTTTATGTTTTAAAGGCGTTTTTACAAAAATAAATAAGTAGAGCATATTTTGTATGGTAGTGTGCACAAATCTGTTGAACAGAGTATTCTGGAGAATCTTATGGAACGTATAATTGATATGTTTTGATTTCTACTATTTTTTGGTAGTATGGATTCTTATTGTAAGATGTTTAGAGAATATGCAATAATTCAATTTGTTTGCTATGCTTAAATCATGCCGAAAAAAATTCCACGTGGCTGCCAAGCATAGTTGTTAAAATCGTACAATTCACGATCTGAATCTTATTAGTGAAGTATCTTATTTTGAAACGAATGGAGTAATGAATCGAGATGCATCTATTTAATTTGTAGAGCATCTTACGATTCTTGTGATTCATAAGCAAGGAAGTGGATCTGGATCCCCTTTTTTTTTTTTTTCGGTTGAAAATAAAAAGTTTGAGATGTTCTAGTAAGGACCTATGAATTTTATGGCACTTGTACATCACACTCGTCATTTTCAATTTTTGTTATCCTTTGTTTTTTAAGGACTTCATAGTTTATCAGCTACTGAACACTGCCTCTATAATGTTCTTGAATCTAATGTTGTTGAAGGCCTCGTAAGCAATTGAGATACTGCATTTTGACTTCGCAAGGGACTAAACCACTGTGTTGTGTTTTCTTTTCACACTTTTTGATGAATATTAATGAGATGTAGTGCGGCCTTTTAGCCATTGATGTTGAACTTGATTCAAATCGATAAATCACAGTGACATTTGGACTGACATTTTAGTCATTGGGCTAGCATCTCTCCATTTAAATGATGAGTTCATATTAAATTATTAATTTTCAAGTACTATAATGTTCATTATTTAATATCCTGTATATTTTTAAATATATAAATGTTA
This sequence comes from Sideroxylon spinosum, assembly GCA_003260245.2. Taxonomy (NCBI): domain Eukaryota; kingdom Viridiplantae; phylum Streptophyta; class Magnoliopsida; order Ericales; family Sapotaceae; genus Sideroxylon; species Sideroxylon spinosum. Next base: position 23,775,600 of record QLOD02000017.1, on the reverse strand, counting down.
TTTTTATATCGTGATTTGATTTCGTGATACGAATCTTGATTTTAACAACATTTCCTATACAGCAGCATGTCAATTGTGATGTTTGTCATTCTATCCGAGTGCAGGTATGGCATTGAAGGGCCAGTCTACTTGACGGCACGAGGTGACAAGGGAGGTGGAGAATGGTCTGTAGATGAACAGCAGCAGAAGGTTAAAAAGAGTGACGGCAGCACTTCATACGGTGTCCTTCAAACGGTGAGGATTCACATGGTGGTTGTGGAGCCCCAACCTAACAGGCCGAAGCTCCAACTCACCCTTATCTAGGAAGGTGTGTTACAATTTTTTCTTTATTGGATTTAAAGATAGTAATTTACACCAACATATGTAAAGGCAACCCTTCTTTCGTTTTCCCTGCTTACGGGGAAGTGTACCTTATTATTAGCAGAGGCTGTATTGGTCTTTCTTGTTACTAGCTCCTTTATGAGCAGTTTGAGCAGGTTATAATTTATTGTAGGGCGAACTATCCACTGGGTTTGTCTCCATTTTTGTAAAAATATTATTTTTTTCCTAAAAAGTTAATTTCTGAGTTGATCTCTTCTTATTTTGCTTATTGATTTTTGGCGGAAGCATGTTAGTAAGCCGGGCTTTTTGGATTTTTTTAATCATATGAAATGACTATATTGCCCCTTATGTGAGAGGGGCATGATGAGCTAGGGGCTAGATTTCAGACGAACTTGGATGGGAAAATTAAATCGATGTTTAACCACGACAGGTATAGGGGGTTGACTGTCAAAATTAGAAGTACAGAGACCAAACTAGGATTTGAGATATAACCCACAAGTGATAAGCGTAATTTACACTATTGATCCAAACTAGTACAGTGAGAATTGGTTCTTCTTGGGAAGACTAGGAGAGTAACCGATTTTGAGATTGGTGTCTGGGATTAGGATTTGAGAAGAAATGACCGATAAAGTGACCAACGTATTAGAATGGTTTGAACAAGGTCATGTCCCCATTTTATTACATGGTTCACCGAAAAAGGAAAAAAAAAAAATGAAACTGTTGGAAAATCATACCCCAACTTGCTTCTGTTCTCTCCTCCCTTTTAGTCATCACCTTCCAGGGGGCACTTGCAGTTCGAGCAATCTTCTAAATCAATTCCATGAAAAGAGTATATAATTAAAGCAACGAGAACGCTACATATTGGTCACTTAGTCCTGGAAACCACAAATAACTTTCTTCTATTTCAATCTATTATATGAGCAATGCATACAAAGATCTAATCAAAAAGCCTCTGCCCCTAATCATTTACATCAGAAATCAACATAAAAGTAGATGCACCTAATGTCAGAAACCAAGGCAGAAATGGAAGATATATATGTATATATATGCACTCTATGAATACCGGCATCTCTCTTCTCTCTCTCTCTCTCTCTGTGTGTAGAGTTGCGGAGCAGGAGGGTTTCAGGACAAGACCCACATGTAGATGGTTGACCATACAGTGAGCGAGAGGCAAGCAACCAAATAAGTCCACAGGAAGAGCACCGAGCATTCCTCTTGAGCCACATCAAACAGTTGAGTCATGGTACCTGCAACATATATATCCCATCACCACCAATTCAATCCCAGAGTCTCATTGTCTAGGCATAGAACATGCACGTTGTAGCAAAATTTAGGCTTCTGTGCCATAACTCTTCGATTGGGTGTTATTCACAATGATCCAAAAGTTGATAAAAGTTAAAATGTTTTGGCTTTTTTTTTTAAGAAAAAAAAAGAGGTTGATGTTGTTTTTAATACTAGTTCAGTGATAGGAATTATAAATTTCAACGGTTTAAATATATTTATATTTTTTTAATTTTAAAAAAACATGAATGCATCTAGAATTGTAATATAACGAACTTCAATCTTAAATCTCCAAGCTAATATTAAAAGCAACGTGAGCTCACAAATTTTTTTTTTTTGGGTGGGATCCAAACACCCCCCAAATCTACTAGTTTGGGAAAGAAAAATAGAACAAAAATCGACTTTGTTCCACAAAACTAACAAAAGAGATTAAAGCAATGGTCAGATTGCTTCCACTTCCTCCTCACAAAGGGCTTTACCGATATTCATGGCGGGTGGTAATGCAAACTGAATCATCAGCACGTAATGGTACAATGGATCCGACGGAAGGAATCCGAGACTCCCGGCTGCTTTAACAATACCGATTCCGATCACAGGAAGGAACACGTATCGCACGCAGATGACTGCGGCGATCGTCACTGTATTTAGTCTTGCAGAACGTAATCCTGTGGTTCAGTTCAGCACACAAATTATATAAATATATGTACATGTATATATATATATACTTTGCTAAATGTATAATCTAATAATTTACTGTAGTAACATTTGTGTGTGTTTTGAGAAGCAGTGAAGAAAAGGACATATTTAAACCTCTTTTTCCTTATCTACCTTGCGTGAGGTTGCCTCCTAATATAAGGGTAATGCAGGGTATCGTTCCATCCCTGCATGCATAGTAACATCCAAAAGTGTTTGATTTAAAAAATAATTAAAAAATACTAGATATGGCTCAATCAGTTGCAGTAAAAGATAGATGGATTTGGGGGTGGGGTTTAACCTCGCTTTTGATGTCAGCTCTCGAACAATACTGTTCGAATCGTTAGATTAAAATTTAATAATTCAGATATATTTATGATTATTTTTGAATTAAAAAAATGTAAAAACATTTAGAACGTTACAATCCAATCTGAACAATGTTGTTCAGAATCTGGATTAAAAAATGTAAATGTATTTGAATTATTAAATTTTAATCAAATGACTAAATAGTGCTGTTCAGGAGGTGACATTTTCTTCGATATCAGCCTTTAAGATAGATACATACCCGAGTAAGCTGATGGAGTCTTGGATCACTCTTAGAGGTGCATTATAACCGATTATGAGATTCTTCAGCCATGGAACCGCTCCAAAAATGAACCCCAGAATCTAATTATGGATGGAGAAGTTATATATTATACATATACATCTACAATCTCGGTATTAAACAATTAAATGAAGCTGAAATGTAGAGAAAATAAAACTCTCACAGCTGCAAGGGTTGGAGGTTCCAATAACTCGTCCAGCAACTGGTGGATAACTGCTACTACATTGCCCCAGAATGATCC
>QLOD02000017.1:23752430-23763999 GCA_003260245.2 Sideroxylon spinosum | reverse complement strand
AATATCTTATCACTATTTAAAATACGCGATCACATTACTGGAGATATACAGTGATATTTGATCTGATTAAGTAATTATGTATATAAATTTTCGATTGAAACTTATCTAGAAATCTTGAAATGATTGGATCTATTTGTATTATATTTCGAACGTTTATGTGTTGACTCATCAAATATAAAATCGTATTTTCCCAAATTTTTCAAACTTTCTTATTTTGTTTTCAATTTCTCCCACTTTTATTAACTTTTCGAAATTTATAACATTTACAAACTTTTACTGATTATTCAATCAGAAACTAACATAATAAATGTTACATCCTAATGCAAAGTTAATACTTTTTTTTGTGACATGTGAAAGGTAAGATAAGTATGTAATTGTGGTCCATAATTTTTATTATTATTTTTTTTTAGTACAGTGAACATACAATATCAAGGGATGGGGGAAAGGAGTTTTCGAGGAATCCAACCCAGACAAGACTCTTTATCACTTGAGTTATAAGCCACGCTCGGTCCGCACCTTTCTAATAAAAATTTGATGAAGTAAATCTGCTCAAAAAATAATTAAATTAATAATTATTAATTAGAGGGAAATTAAATATGGTAAATAATAAATAGATACATTTTAATGAAAATTCCAGAAGTAAATCTACCTAATACTTATAAAAGTAATGCAATAATTACCCAGATACAATGGATATACTCTATCACGCGGAGAGAAGAAAGCAATTAAATTACATTTACCATTTTCCTAGCATAGCTAACTACTCTGTCACATTAAGTGCACCATTAATTGAATTACCAAATTAACAGTCCTTCACATTTAATTAAGATACATGCATCGGTACTATCCCAACGACTCCGCTTTTCAAGGCAATAACTTACAGAAGTTTATATAGATATTATTTTCCAATTTTTCTAAATTTGACCTTGTTGGTCAAAATTTTTATTTGAGGAAAAAGGATTTTCGCAACAATGGATAGGTAAATAATATTTTTAAAATTTATATTTTTATATTAAAACAAAATATATATATATATATATATATTTTGGATCATTTGTGGAGTGTCAAAAAATTTGACAAAAATAAAAAATAAAAATAAATAAATTTTGAATCGTAGTGTATTTGGCATGTTCCTTAAAAATTATGAAAATATTGATAAAAGTTAGAGAAAACTAAAGAAATGGGTGAGCGTATTTGCAGTTTATTTTACTTTTTTATTGGGTAAATTTATGAAACTATCATTTTTTAACTACTATTTTTATACCCAATTTAAAATGACATAATTTTCATTCATAAATAAAACATTTGACAGTTTGAACAAAAACTCTTAGGTCTACAAAAGTATAGAAAATTTATTTTTAAAGATTAAAATAATTTTTATTAATACTTATATTTTTAACAATTATATAAAAATAAATTTATTATGTTTTATTTCATAATTAAATAAAATAAAAAATTAATTTCTTTCATTCCTTTTGTTTACAAAACTCTATCATTTTACCTTTTAGCGAGTCGTTTTGTAAGATTATATATGATACTTTTAAATCTTATAATATAGTAATATATTTTAAATATAATGCAATGAGTTAGTGTAGTAAATCTTAAAATAACTAGTTTATTAAAGATTTGTAAAAATAACTAAATAAATATCAAGATGATAAAAAAAATAACAAAAGTTTGTAACTATATTAAAACGAAGTAAGTTATTTTCTTATTTGATTAAGTTATAAGATAAATTAAAATTTATTTTTATATGATTGTTAAAGATATAAATATAAATAATATTTATTTTAGTTTTATAAAATATTTTTTTTACATAAAATCTGTAAATATGAGAATAAGACTACTTGTAAATTTAAATTTCTAATTGTTCTTTATCTTTAATAATTTTTCTCACCAATTCTAAATTTAAAATAATTTTTTTTTTTATCATTCATGTATAGAAAAAAAAAATTACCAAAAAATAAAGGTAATTACAATATTATAATTATATTTTAGATTAAGTTTTATATAACAACTGTTATGACGTTACAAATATACAAAACATATATAAAAACAAGGATGAACAATTGTGTAATTTTAATTATAATAACATAAAATATAATATAAAAATTTATTTGATAGAGTATAAATAGTCTCACTCCAAAACTCCCTTTGGTATCTGGTTAGCTACCAACTACTAACTTTTTGGTGTTTTTTTTTTTAATGATCAAATTTATCCTCTTACATTTTAATCCTCTTTTAAATAATGAAGGGCAAAATATCAGGCTCCGTTTGGCATTCTTGAGCTAGTAGGTACTAGCTTTTTGATATTTTCTAAAATGACCAAATTTATTCTTTTATATTTTAATTTTCTTTTAAATCTTTAAGGATAAAAATGTCAAATTAACAAAAAATTCAGAAGTTAGCTTTCTTTCTCTTCCCAAACATAAAAAAAAAACCAAATTTTTAGCAATCAGCTAGTAATTGGCTATAAAAAAACTAGTTTTTGTTTTTTTTTTTATTTCCCAAATCAAGACTAAATATTATCCCGTGGAAATCATGTTTCCTATGGAAGATCATTTCGTAGAATATTCATTGGACTTGACTCTCCTATAATTTGTTTCTTTGCTGTTTTTCTGTTCTTATAAATCTTAATCAATTATTTTTGTTTTAAAGTTGAAAATATAATTTTTTATGAATTTCATTATATTAACTTTTTCTTTTTAATTCATACATTTTAATTATCTCTGTATTCATTATAAATTTAAGTTGTATTTTAAATTTTAGATAAAAAAAACAATTGAAATTTATAAAAACAAAAAAATAACAAAGAACGAAATTGTAGAGTAGCCAAATCCATATTTTCATTACAATCGAAGATAAGTTTTTCATTTATGATATGAAATTCTCATATTCATTTCCTTTGAGTTTGTTGGTTAATGGCATCAGATGAATGAGGATTAGCACAAACGTAATCCGTGCACCAACACCCGCGATGATGTAACATCCGAGCCCGTCTTGGTAAAAGAAAAAATCTCAAAATTTTTAAGTGTTTGATGAAATTTTTATAGCATGTTTGGATGAATTAGAATGGAAAGAAAAGAAGAAAAAATAAAAGATTTGAGAATTATTTTTTTTATGAATTTTTACATAAAGAAGGAAAAATGAAAAGAAATAAAAAGAAAAATAAAGATTAAAATTTAAAAATTTTTATCCTACTGAAAGTAAATAGAAATACCGAAAAAAAATAATAATAATAATTTTAAAATGACATATTTCCTTACAAAATAAAAATAATAAAAGAATATAAACATGTTTTAGAGTTAAAAAAGAAGCTGCTAACCTTTTAATTTTTCAAAGAATTTAATAATAAAATAATGAGACACATTCTTCTTTTCATTTTTTCTTGACTCACAAACAATAAAAAAAAAATTATTATTATTTCTCTCTTAAACTTCCAAACAAATAGAAAAAACTATTATTATTTTTTTTCTTCTCACTTAATATTTATTTTATCTTCCAAACTTACAAACAACTCCGAGTGATTTTTGATAACATTAATAATTTTTTAGTTATAAAAATTATTAAAAATTGGAGATTGACTAACGAATGCAAAGAAAAAAAGAAAAAGAAAAAAGAAGAGAGTTAAAGAATATTAAAAAGGATTGTTGCATTCTATTAATTTTTTCTATTTCATAATAGCTTTAGGATGCATTTGACATAGTGGAAAAGTCTGAAAACGTCTAAAATTCTCTAATACATTTCACATTCCTTATACTTTATGAAATTTTTATAAATTCATATATATTTATATATTACAATAAATTTTTACAAATCCTAATAAATTTTTTACAATTCATAATAACAATTCCATAAAACTCAATAATGTTTTTACAAATTCCAAAAATATCCCAACAAGTTTTAAAAAATCTGATCACAATCCATCAGAATGGATTTCTAAAATCCGTCGAAATGGTTTCTCTTTCTAACATTTTTGAAGCAAAAATCAAAAAGTTTAATAACGTTAAAAAATTCTGACATAAATTCATCAAAATGGACCAAAAAATTAGTCAAAAGGGTATCTCTCTCTAATATTTTAACGCAAAAATTCAAAAGTTACATTATTTATTTCTGAATAACGTAATTTAGTTGATGCGCATCAAACACAAAAAAAATTAACTAAATAACATTTTTAATTACTTTTTGTTATTTGTTGATACTCTAAACACACCTTAATGAAAATGAGTAATATAAAGTAAAAAAAGTTAAGGAAGAAAGTTAAGGTTTCAAATGATTGTAGTGAAAAATCTATTACATAGTGATTTCAATTTAATTTAATTAAAATTATTTTTAAAATAAATATAAAAGTTAAAATATTTGGATCAGATCATAATTAATATCATTAAAATATAAACAAATTTCTACACTTTTTTCTTTTTTACGGTTGTTTCTGTAATAGATTTTTTTTACCGTCATTTCTAAAACTCGTAAATTAATAAAAAAGTGTATTTATCAGGACGCCGGGTCCATCCCACGTGCCACCTATAAAAATCCAAGTCAGTTAGCTGAGATGACGATATATAGTTTTCTCTAGATCTCAAGCAGCATAAAGAGTTTTTGGAGAGAGAAAGAGAGACACACAGCTCATTTCGCCTTTGTCTTCGAGCCATTTCAAGCTTATCAGCAGTTATCTTCTCGCCCACACTCTGTTTTCTCTCTATTCGCCTTCAAACAAGGGCAAATGGGAGAGGTCTCGAAATCTCTCTAGTCTAAACCCTTCATTCACACCTCAGAAATCATGTTTTTTTTTTTTTTTTTTTGTTCATTGATTTTTCTTATTTTGTGTTTTCTGGTTGGTGTTTCGTCAGGAAGAAAAGAAAATGGAGGAAAATAAACCAAAGGAAGGGAAAGGGGAGAAGAAGGAAGAACAACCACCCAAAGCAGAGGACGAGAAAGAAGAGAAGAAGGCCGAGGAATCCAAAGAGCCGCTGCCGCAAGAGATTGTGTTGAGAGTTTACATGCATTGCGAAGGTTGCGCCAGAAAGGTCCGCCGATGCCTCAAAGGCTTCGAAGGTTTTTGAACTCTTCTCTCTCACCCATTTGATCTCTCTATTTTGTTTTCTCTCCGATTTGATTGAAAATTGTTGAGTTTGTTCGTAGGAGTCGAGCATGTTCAGACCGATTACCGAACACAGAAGGTTATAGTGAAGGGTGAGAAGGCAGATCCACTCAAGGTTCTAGAGAGGGTCCAGAAGAAGAGCCACCGCCAGGTGGAGCTAATCTCTCCGATCCCCCCGCCGCCGGAGGCGGAGAAGGCGGAAGAAAAAGAAGCTCCTAAGCCCGAAGAGAAAAAGGAAGAGGTCTGCTTATTAGAACCGAAAATATAATCTTTTTCATCGTTTTCGATTCATTTGATTGATTTCTGATTTTTTTTTTTTTTTTTTAACTCAGTTACTACTTCTCAATCTTCTTGTTTCTGTTTCTGTTTCTGTTTCTGCAGCCTCAGGTGATTACGTTAGTTCTTAAAGTTCATATGCATTGTGAGGCTTGTGCTCAAGAAATCAAAAGACGCATACTCAAAATGAAGGGTAGGTTGGCTTCTTTCAGCCACAATTTTATTAAATTTTCACTTTCACTTCTTTATTTTTATTTTTATCTTCAGTTCTAATTTGTGAACTGTAAAGTACCATAATATTTTGTCCTTTTGAATCTCACCAACCAAGACCCATAAAAACAAATAACAATAAGTGCATTTTGATCCTCTATATTGACAGTCACACTCTTTTCCAATCTGTACATTCTTTATTTGGAATACAATATTTAATTATTGAGATTCGATTTGCAACTCCTTTCCATTCAAGTCAAAAATTTCCTATTTTTAGCGACTATTTATTTAAAATTTACCTTAAAGGGTTTTTGGGTGCATGGATGGCAAAATAATTAAAAAAAAAGTGTAAAAAATTTAATATAAAATTGATATGTTATGTAATTTAAGATTGCTTTGATGGGGAAAAAAAAAAAACAAAGAATAGCAAAAGTTTACGATTTGGGGGTTAAAAAATTTTTTAACGTTTGGTACGTAGATATTAATAGTGAAATTTTTTAATTTATATATATATATATATATATATTTTTTTTAAGAAAGAAATCGTCTAAATGGTTTGTTTTGTTTCTATTAAAACAGTTTTATGTCAAAATTTATTTAGGATGTGCATCAAGAAACATTAAAAAATTTTGAAAATATCTGAAATTTTTTTTATTTTTAATTTTATTTTACAAATTACGAATTTATAAATTATCTCATTTTATCTTAGTTTTTGTTATACCAAACGTCTTCTTAAATTGGTTAAAAAGTTTTTGAAATTTGTAAAAATGTTACGGGAATTTATGAAATGTTATTGAAATTTATAAAAATTTATTTAAAATTTATAAAACTTTTATAAAATACGCCAAATGTAAAATACGTCATAAACTTTTTAAAGCTTTTAATTTTTTTTTAGTTGTACTGAACGGACTCTTAATGGAAAGGAATTGATAACTTTCGATAACTTTTGTATTTTTTTAATTGTCCAAACAATCTTTTCGACTTTTATTCAAATGAATTTGCTGATATTCCAATAAAAACCCAATCTTTTTCAATTGATTCAACAAGTTCATGTACAGGGGTTGAGAAGGTGGAAGCAGATCTAAAGAGCTCGCAAGTGACAGTGAGTGGCGTTTTCGAACCAGAAAAACTGGTGGAGTATGTGCACAAGAGAACGGGGAAGCACGCTTTGGTAGTGAATCCACAGCCGGAGAAGAAAGAGGAAGAGAAGGCCAAGGAGGAGGCGAAGAAGGCCGACGACGAAAAGGGAGAGGCGGCGGCAGAAAAGAAGAAAGTAGGCGGCGGAGAGGCGGGAGCAGCAGCTCCGCCCGCGGCAGAGGGAGAGGATGAGAATGCGACGTTGGTGGACGTGAAAAAGAACGAGTACTACTACTACAATTACCCTCAAAATTTGCAGTACCAGATCTACCCTTACCCCCCTCAGTTATTCAGCGATGAAAACCCTAATGCCTGCTCTGTAATGTAAAAATTATTGCGGGAAAAAGGTAGGGGTAAAACGGGTAAAAGACGGGAGTTCGTCTTTAGTTCTTTATGTGCCGTGTTTGGCTCTTTGGTGTAAAATCTGCAGAGTATCTGTAGAATGTTGTGAGGTTGTTTTTGTACTTTTTTATTTTGTTTTGTTTTTTTGCGAGTCTCTTTTGTAATCCTTGTCACATATAAATAATATATATATATATAATTGCATAAAATTTAATAAATTGTACCTAGTTTTGTTTGTTCTGTCTTGCAAAATTTGGATGTTTGAATGTATTTTTTAGGCCTAATTGCAAGTTAAATTTTTAATAACTTTACAAAATTGTTTTTTTTTTAATAAAAGTTAATAGCTGAAATTTTTGACAATTTTTGAGTGTGTGGTGAAATAAATAGAAATTTTTAATAATTTTTGATAAATGTTTAAATGTTTGATAAAATTTTAGTAATTTTTTAAGTTAATTTAAATAAAATGAATATAATATTTTCAATTTAATAAAATTAATAAATTTATTATTTTATTAAATATTTAAAATACTAAAAATTAGTAAACTCTCTCTCTCTCTCTCTCTCTCTCTCTCTCTCTTTTGGGTAATATAATTTTTCTCTTTCTTACTCTTCCAAACGCATCTTAATCTTCGGGTTGGTGAAAAGGGGCTGTTGGAGTGGAGTAAATTAGTGACCATCATCAACCTAATGATGGAGCCGTCAATTGATTGGTCAGCTTTTTTTTTTAATTGTTTTAATTGTTATTTATTCTTCTTCATTTTTCAATCGAAGTTTAATTTTTTTAACAATTTCGCATTTAATTGGTTTTTGAATAATATTAGTACACAACTCATCAAAATATTACTCTCAAATTAATTATAGATTGGTTACATGAATTTTATTTATTTATTTTATGAATTATATTATTTATAAATTAATAAAAGTTTTATTTAAATGAAGAAAAGAGATTTATTTTTTGTTGAAAAAGTTCTTGGAATGGATGTAGAAACTTATAAAAATCCATTTTAGGGAGGGAAAAAAAAAAAAAAAAAAGAGTGAAGGCAGAAAACTGTAGAAATCTGTTTGGGAGGCTAAGAATGAAGAGAAGATGGTGTCCACGAGAATTACTGGAAATTTCTAATGGTTGTGGCGTTACAAAGCTCTCAATCTGATAATATAATTATGGCACCCTGTTTGGCTGTCAAATCAACGGAATTTCCTCACTCTTTTTGTTTCCCATTTGAATCGACCACTCGTTTCATCCCAACTAAAAACGGCCAACAAAAGTACGGTGAAGAGAGAACACTGTTTTGAGGGCCATTAAAATTGACAAGGGCCACAAGGCCGCTGGTTTTACAATTCTATCCATCTGTTAGAATATTCTTCAATGTATATTTGGTTATCTAATTTAGGTTATAGTATATCATAAAATATAACATATTCTATTTCCTATGTAGGTGACTCATATATCTATATATATTTGTATATGCTTTACACATTAATAACATAATTCAATTATTCTCTTCAGAATCTTATTATTTTTCATATTTTAACATGGTATCAGGTTTTTCATATTTTAACATGGTATCAGGGTTATGGAAAATATTTCTTTCTATTTCATCACAACCACTGCCAGAATAACTAATCTCGGTTTCTATGTCATTCTTAGTGTTTCTAATCTGAAATTTTATTATACTGTTGGATTCTTCTCCTCATCGCGAGTCTAACCATATAAAAATCACCGCTCCAAGTCACCGTACGCGCCTCCACGCGCGGCCTAAACATTCTCTAGTCCATGCGCCGCCACTCTCAGGCGTTGTCTTTCACCCGCGGCTTCAACCCGAGCCGGTATCCCGCCCGCGGCTTCAACCTAAGCCGGCGTCCAGCTCCACAGCTTCAACCCGAGCCGCTTCCTCTGCTTGTGGCTCCTGTGTGAGCCATTCTCTCTGCCGCAGCTCCGCTCAAGCCAAAACCCTAAGTCGCACCTCCTCGTCGTCTGAACCGGTTAAACCTGTTTTCCTACTTCTCTGGTCCGATTCAGTGTGTTCTGAACCCATTTTTTTGACCGGTTCCCGAGGTTTTTCGATCTCTTGGTTTTAGTTTTAATCTCTGATTTACCAGATTCTACTTCTACAGTACACTTCTTGTTTCATTATTTTCTATGGAGCGTACCGAGACCGCCCAACCTATCACCATCCTTCTCTCCGGCTCTAATTATCTACTTTGGGCTCATGCCATGTCGAGTTTTCTTAAAGGCCGCAAGCTTTGACGCTATGTCTCTGGTGGTATCCGTCCTCCAGTCAAAGATAAAGATGAATCAGATGACAAGTTTAACGAGAGTCTTGACAAATGGGACAGCAAGAATCATCAAATCATTACCTGGCTTCGCAACACCTTTATTCCTTCTATTGGATCTCAGTTTCATCTTTTTGAGACTGCCAAAGAGGTTTGGGATTTCTTTCGTTCTCGTTACACTACTGATGATCTTGCTCATTAATTTCAAATTTTGGCCCAACTTCATCGTCTTCGTCAAGAACCTGACCAATCCATTCATAGTTTTCTGGCTCAGATGCAAGTTTATTGGGATCAACTATCTGCCTCTGAACCTAATTGGACTAATTCGGTTGATGCAAAGAGATTGATTATTTTTCTTATGGCTTTGAATGACAGTTTTGAGCCGGTTCGAGTATCTCTCCTACATCACAGCCCTCTTCCAAACCTTAATCAGGCAATCTCCGAGCTTCTTTCTGAAGAAACTCGTCTTGGCTCCTTTTCGACTCCATCACCAGATATTGCCTATGCTTCTCTCCATCCACGCTCTAACTTCTCAAATTTTTCTCATGGAAACCCTTCCGATTAACCCCCATGCAGATATTGTAAGCAACCTAATCACTCTTTGCTCTTGTGTCCCAATCGTACCTGCATTGACTGTCACAAGCGGGGTCCTGGTCACCTACATCATCAGTGTCCCAAAAAGCTGCCTGACTTTCGCACCCATGGGTCTCGTGGCCGCAACCAGCAACATTCCAAAACTATGGAGCCTACTCAGCTTACTGTTACCTCTACTCTACTTGAGTCTGTTACGCCATCTTCTTCATCCAGCCTGAATACCAGTGACATTGCTGACATCATTAGTCAGCTCAGCTCTATCTCTGGCAACTCTTCTATTGCCATGTCTGCCACTACAGGTACTTCTTCTTGGCTCTTTGACTTTGCTTGCTCCAATCATATGACACCTAATCCAAAGCTTTTCACTATTACATCAACTGCCTCATATATACCTGCTATTAAAACTGTAAATGGTTCTCATATGCATGCTCAGCATATTAGCCATGTATCTACTTCACAAATTTCCCTACCACAAACCTATTACTTATCCGATTTATCTCTTAACCTTATTTCTGTTGGTCAATTGTGTGATCTTAGACTTACTGTTACCTTTTCTTCCTCTGGTTGTCTTGTGCAGGATCCACAGTCGGGGCGGACCATTGGGATAGGCCGTAATCATGGTCACTTGTTTGAGCTGGTGTATCTCCACATTCCATCTATTACTCCATACTCTGCTGCTGCTACTACTTCCACAGCTTCTCTCTATCATTTATGGCGTTCTAGATTAGGACATACTTCAGCTAGTCGTTTACAAATTTTGGTTTATAGTGGTCAGTTAGATTCGGTTTATAGTGAACCTCTTGATTGTGTGTTATGTCAACTTGCAAAACAACCTGTTTTATCATTTAATAAAAGTGACATTTTTCTTCATCAGCTTTTGATCTTGTTCATTCAGATGTTTGGGGTCCTACTCCTACTGCTACTATGGGAGGGGCTCGCTATTTTGTTATATTTATGGATGACTACACTCGTTTTACTTGGATTTATCTGATACACAGTCGATCCCAATTTCTAAAAATTTATTTTGAATTTACTGCAATGGTTAAAACACAATTCTCTCGCACTATTAAAATTTTTCGCTCTGACAATGCCATGGAGTATCAAAAATCTGATTTTCTTGCCTTTTTTCGTCAACAAGGCACTCTCCCTTATCGATCTTGTCCTCATACTTCCCAGTAAAATGGTCGAGCCGAATGTAAACATCGCCACATTCTTAATACTGTTCATGCTCTTCTCATCTCTGATAGAGATATAGACTAAAAGACATATTTTATGTTATGTTTTTATATATTTTGATGAGAATTTCTTTTGAGCAATGAATGCTATTTACTATATTTGTACGTGTGTGGTATTCACAAAGAGTATTTGATCTAGTATATAGAGTACGGCTTATACACAGAAGACTAAATCATAGGTTCTTTTGGAATATAAGTTTATCGTTCACAGTTTTAGATAGAATTGAACACACCATCAGTAGAATTCTAGCACCAAATTTTAGTAAGTCTATCTTGACTATAGGAAATGGTTTAATTCTAATTTTTTGTGCTAATACACTTTGTGTGTATTGAACTGGACCCACTTGAATTAATTATTTTATACTGACTTTATAAAATAATTTAAACCTCATGATTATTA
>QLOD02000017.1:23706862-23719033 GCA_003260245.2 Sideroxylon spinosum | reverse complement strand
TTGTGGCCTACTTACACAAAATAATAGCCACAAAGTTTTACCCCTAATAACATAAAACTCTCTTATCTTTCTACTCTCATCCCGTTACGTCTTTCTAAGCTTTCAGTGCACTTTTTTTCAATCTATCAGCTTCCACTTTTGGTATTGTAGCTTTTATCATAGTGTGATTCAAATGTTTACTCACTTTGTAATAGAGTTTTCTTTCTTTTCTTTTCTTTTTTTTCTTTTCCTTTCATTTTCTTTTTTTATTTTTTATTTTGGGTCACTCCCTAAAGTTGAAAGTTTTGGAGGAACGATTTAGGAATATAAAATCCAATATAATATAAATAAACACAAATATATATATCTAATCAAAGTCTAATTAAATTAAAATTTAACCGTTGATCATTGGTCATTTGTAAATAAATATTGTCAAATATGTGCAATAATGATAACAATAATAGCATAGCGTTGTGGATTTTGTATCTCATTTCTATACAGACAAAAATATCATTAGATAATTAAAAGGGTTGACTCGTTAGAATTGTAACTCATCCTTTTCAAGTAATATTAATTATAATTGGTTAACAGTTTTCTAAATGAGTTCTTAAAATATTTATTGATAAGTTTTTCCCCCGTAACAATTACATCCCCCATATCAGAGATCAAATTATTAGGAGACCTCCTCACTAACCAATCTAAATTTGTTGGAAATTTGTTCATAAGATTAGTAAGGACGTCCTTCATCTCAGATGTGTAACCTCTGCTCTCTCCCATTAAGAATAGGTATGGTTCAACGACATAAAACAATGACTTTAGAAATGATACTAATCACCTTGGACCCCTTTCTCTGTAGACATTTAATGCCTTGAATCAAAATGTTGTTGATGAAAATTTCATTATTTGCATATAAAATTTTGCTTTTTATTTCTGTACCTTACAAAACACATTCCTAATTGCCCTACCAACTCATAGTAACTCAGATTTTTCAACAATCTTCCTTGGTGACCACATGTACCAATTTCTTTCAAACCAATCTTCTTGAAAATGATCCTGTATATATTGTATATTTCTCTCTCTCTATATCGACTTATATAAATATCATAAATTAATCTAGACTTGAGATGCATTTGCTAACGCATAATTCACCTGAACCTTCTTAATATCAACGTTGTTGTTAATCCCAACAACAACAAAGAAGAAAGAATGAAGGGTTCCCTTGAAAAAAAAAAAAAAGAATTTTAGGAAACTTGGAATTGAATTTTTGTCATTTTTGTGCCAGCTAAAATATGAGATATCTTAGGTTGAGCACGGGTAGAGAACAACCAGGTTATTCTGTCTCGAAAACTTTTATGTTTGGCATGTTTTTTTTTTTGGGTAAATGTGTATAATTTGGATTAATAGGGAGAATTTACAAAATTTTAACGGGCATACCCTCTTTACAAGGGCTAACAAAAGAAGCTAGTTTCTAGTTATAATATCCCACTTTTCACATAATTTTAAGTTAGTACATGGCTGTATAATCATTTTTTATATTGGGATGCCTTATGTTTGCTATGAAATGATGGGAATGAAATTCCTTTTTAGTTCTAACTATTTTCATATTAATTTGATATCCAAAAATTAAATTGGAATTAATCTTATTCTTTGGAAAAATTTATTCCTAGGCATATTATAATTTAATTGATAGAATAACTATTCTATTTTAATGAACATACAATCTAAAAAATAAAATAAATAAATAAATAAACTACTATATAATAACAAATTTATTTTGAATTGTAAAATGATCATTTTATTCATGAATCTTATTTTTGACCTAAATTCGCACTCAAGCCACTCGGTCCACTTGATTCGAGTCCTTAGCTAGCCCAAATTTAGATTTTTAAGAGGTGGTAGAGATCCAATGATCGTAATCACTTGTTTAATGACCATTTTATCATTGAGTTTATTTTTTGGCTCAAAAATCGTATTTAGAGTTTTCTAAAAGACTAAAAATTGACATATGTCTTAAAAATTAGGCAAATTTTGATCAGATCTAAACTTGAGTCAAAAAATGGTTATTTTTTCTCTGCGTTCATTTTTTATCCAAATTTGTATTTTGAGCTTCCCAAGAGGTTAAAAATATGGATAAATTATACGTAGATCCCCTAAACATCTAGATAATTACACATGGATCTCTTTAATATTAAAAACTACACATAGACCCTAAACATTTAGATAATTACACATGAATCCCATTCCGTTAGTATGCTGTTTGGATTTCTATTAAAATAATGATATTAGCTAATTTTTTTTAATATACCAAATTTACCATTTAGTTAGGTAAATCCTCCTATGTTTCTCTTTCTCAATATACCAATTTTACCATTGTTGGCAGTGTCTCCTTCTTCGTCTACATCTCGCTAAAAACCTTCCTTTCCATGCTCGATCTCCTCCTAATAGCAGTAGTATTGATTGCGATTGAGAGAAAGAAAGATCTGACGAGAGAGAGATAGAGAGAGATCCCCTAAAATCAATCATCCTTAGTGTCATTGGTAGAGCCCATCGTGTGACCCCCACGATAGAGAAAAGACCATAGGTTTCCCGGGCTGTCACTCCCACGACTTCTCCTCCACCAACTTTTGTAGCTCCTGCCTCTGGCTGTCGCAAGGGCAACGAATAAAAAATGGCGGTGTAAGGGTTTCATCGTTGGAGTTGTATCTGACAAATTAACAGTGTTAGAGTCAAAATGTAAATCATATGATGGTTGAAGATTAACCAATGGAGCATATATGTAGGGGTGAGCATTGGTTGATACAGTTCGAAATTGGTAATTTTTATAACCAAACCGATTAATTTTGAAA
The DNA here is from genome assembly GCA_003260245.2 of Sideroxylon spinosum. Classification (NCBI taxonomy): domain Eukaryota; kingdom Viridiplantae; phylum Streptophyta; class Magnoliopsida; order Ericales; family Sapotaceae; genus Sideroxylon; species Sideroxylon spinosum. Next base: position 23,716,208 of record QLOD02000017.1, on the reverse strand, counting down.
ATAAAAAATGATAACCAAATCTATCAAAAAAATATGCACTAACCAAACATTAACCAAATCGAATTATATTAGTTCAGTTATGGTCAGTTTGGTTACATATGTTTATAAATTTAAATATATTTTTTTATAGTTTAATTATGAAAATAAAATAACAATTTTTATATAAGTGCTATTTGAGTCCTAGAATACATATTTAATATTATAATGATTTGTTGATTTTCAATATCCTTTGAGATTTCAAAAGACAAAATTATCGATAGAAGTGAATATTTAGGTTAAATATAAATATAAATATATATGTATATATATATATATATGTAAATTTAATTGGGTTAATTTGATTTATTTGGTGTTAGAATTTTAAAATCATATCTAAAACCGATAACCAATATTTTTAGAAAAAATAACCAAATTGATTATTGCTAAATAAATAATCAAACTAAATTTTTTAAATTTGGTTGATACGGTTCGAAAACAAATTTTAACCGAATTTTGCACACCCCTACATACATGTAATAATCAAATGTCAGGTATGCCCCCAACCTTCTCAGGCAATTTCTTGAGGTTTTCCTCTTTGGGTGTTGAATTTTCATTTCATAAAAATTTTGAATATTGGGTCTTGAATTTCTATGGGTATGTAGTTCTCTTCTGTTCTAATTTTGTATATTCTTCAATCACTTCCCTCAAATGTTGAAGCAGTCCGCTAGTTTACTGAATTTCACCAAGTAAACCCTAAAATCTGTAAGGGGGTTTTGTCATTTTTGCATATGATCACAATTTGTCTTTTTTTAATATGTGTGTGTGTGTGAGATCAACAGTTGTCCTTTTTTTTTTTTTTTTGGAAAGCAAAACTTTGATTTTGGGTGAACTTTTAGATTGCTTGTTTATCTTTGGTTGCAGATTAAAAAGGAGGAATCTCTTTCATTTATATAATATGGAGTAACCGTGTTTTACTGTTTAACATAAACAATGGTTATATGTTGTCACGAGTGATCATCCAATGGTTATAAATGCATGTTGCCAACAAATTTGTATATATACATTTGTATCTATAAATGAATGGCCATTGGTATCATTACACTCTACCCATTTTATATCAGACTACTCTACACTCTACCCATTTCAAACTCTCTCTCTCTCTCCATATATGATTGCCGACCGGAGTTTTGAGCAACGCCGGTACTTTTTTGTCTAATTTTTTTCAACCAAACACCCCTATATATCTGTCATGGATAGATAGATTATTTGGCAATTTGTAAAAAAAAAAAAAAAAAAACTACTCTGTGGTAGGGTCAAAATAGTTTTTTGATAAAACAAAGTTCTCATATGGTTCTTGACAAAATAGAATAGTTGTAGCCAAAGCTCGAAATCAAAGACATCTGAGCTCGAAATCAAATCCGAAACAAAACCAAAGCTTGAAATCGAAGAAACTGGAGAACCGTTCAAGAAAGCATCTTCTTTGATGCGTTTGTAACCATGAGAGAAGGCACCTTCAAGAAACCAAAGCTTCTGCCTTTGTAGCCGCGAGCCCTTCTCTCTCTCTCTCTCTCTAAGCCACAAACGCAAGAATGTTGATTTGCTTTGCTGCTGTTGTCCTTCACGGATTAGAACCCAGATCGAGCTCATCCCAAGAGATAGGCAGTACATTCATTAATTAAAAGATGTTAAAATATTTATACTTTTATTAATAAAGAGTTAAAATTTATTATCATATTTAAAAAAATTATTGATTTAAAAACTAATCCTGATTATTCAACAAAATATAGAAAAATATATTTTGATATATTTTCTACGAAAAGGAAAGGAAAACAAAAATAAAAATTTTATTTTTTACGGAAAGGAAAATAAAAAATAATTCTAAGTATTAAGTAAATCCAATGGTTAAAATTATCTCAAATCTAAAAGTATATTAATTTAAAATTTTAAGTTTTAAATACATTAAAATTGAAAACATTTTAAGTTCTAATAAACATTCATTAAAAAAAAACATTTTAAAAACATTTACAAAAACAAAATGAACAAAATATGAAAAGAATATGAGAGTGCATCTTAAATCAAAAAGATAACTAAAATATAGGGAAAATAAAAATAATTCTAAATATTAAATAAATCTAACAATTAAAAATATATCAAATTTAATTTTTTTAATTTCCTTAAATTAATTGTCACCAGTTAGTAAGAAACCAATGACAGTATGGGACCCACACAGTTATTCTGAGGAGATCACGGTATATTATCTTAAGCTTTTAACACACAAGTGGAGATGATGTGGAAAGAAGTGCCTTCCACTTCACCCCACTACCCAGTCACTCTCATTTCGCAAGTGGAAATGAAAAAGTCTCATCAATCGTTGTAAATTTTATACAATAAAACACAATCATCGATGTGACGGGTGTGTATGTGTCATCCATGGCGAATGGACGCGAGGGGTGAGGTGGGCCGGCTGGCTAGGGGGAAGAGAGAGAAAGAAAAAGAAGGAAATGGAAAGGGAGGGAAGGGCTGTTGTGGGGGGAGATCGAGAGAGAGAGAGAAATGGAAAAAAAGGTGAGCTGACTAGGAGAGCAAAAGAGATAGAAATGGAAAATGAGGAAAGAGCAACTAGGGGGGAGAGAGAGAGAGAGAAATGGAAATGGAGTGAGAGAGATGGTTGTTGTTTCTTGAGAGAGAGAGAGAGAGAGAGAGCGGAGGAAGAGGATGACAGCTATCTTGGAACCTGTAGAGTGTTTTTTAAAATTCAAATAAATGAAATATATATTATGGAGTGTTTGGTCAGAAAAAAATAGATAGAAAACAATAGTAAAAATATAAAAATTTGATTGAAAGAAAGTACAAAAAGTTAATGATAATCCCTTATCCTTACTATATATTTTTTTGAATATTTATTATATATAAGATTTTTTAAATTAATATTTTAAAAAATGTCAATAGATTGATGCCTATAGACAAAGTCAATTAAATTTTTTATTATAAATTTAGATTTTATTACTCTTTAAAATTTTATAAAAATTAAACATTTAAATTAAAATTTCTATTTATGTTTCTAAACTTTTGTAAATTGGCAACAGAAAAATGTTTGTTGAATCTGTTTATATTTTTTTTTTTTGTTTTCAAAAAATACAAACTTAAAACAAAAAAACATAACAAAAAAATGGTTTTCTATCTATTTTTCTATTACAAATATTTTATCAATTTTAACACTTTGTCTATTTTTATTACATCATATTAAAGTGAATTATTTTAATTATCTAAATTAATACATATCTAAATTAATTATCTATTTTTATTGCATTAGTTTATCGTTACTAAATAATTAAATTAAATTAAATAGTTTTTGAATTAAATAAAAAATAATTAATTAATTCAGTATGAAATTAATTGATTCATGTTAAATTTATAAGTATTAAAGTTAATTAATTCATATGAAATACATATTATTGAAATTTTGAATAAATATGAAATTATATTAAGTAATTTAAATTAGTTAATATATTTAATAATTTATTTTATTTTATTTTATTCATAATTAAATTATTTTTAATAAATATCATATTTAATATAATTAATTTCATTTAATTTAATAAAAAATATAATTAAATTAAATTGACATGAAATATATCTATTAATTCCAATTAATCTTTTTAAAAAATAATTGCAAAGAAAATTATATTTTCAAAAGTAGTTTCAGTTTTTATTTTAGGAAAAAAAGGACACCAAAAAAAAAAACAAAAAATATAAACAGATAAATAAAAATAGAAAAATAACGGACAATGTATGGATACCTATTGGACAAAGTTAACTAAATTTTTTTATTTAAATTAATTACTTAAACTTCAATTTTCTTGAAAATTTTATTAAAAAATACACATTTAAATTAAAATTAAAATTTGCTTAATGTTCCCGAATTATTTTTCTTTTTCTCTCACATTTTTTTGAATACTTTTTGTATGAAAGATTTAAATTAATATTTTACCAAATGCGACAATGGTGATGATAAATAATAAAATTTTATGGCTTAATCTTTTTTTATTAGTGATTTTTTTATTTTTATAGATTATTTTTAATCCTTCTCATATAGGTTTATTTTATGAACTCAACATTGAGTTATTTACACGCTAAATTTACACATTAGTAATTACCTGTGCCTAAAAATATAGAAATATAATTTAGCGTGTAAATAACTCAATTTTGATTTTAATAGTAAGTAGCTTTTCAATTTTAATTTTAATTTTAATTTTAAATAGATTTTTAATTTTAATGTTAAGTTGATTGTAATTTTAATTTTAATTTTATGTTAAAAGTCATAAAAAAAAACTTGAAATAATACTAATAGTTGGCATAATTCAGTTACTTAATTTAAAACTTTAAACAAGAAAGAGAAATAAAATGTTGGTACGAAGAGTAGCCTTTTTTCTTTTTTTTTGGTATGGCATAACTAAAAGTTTTTAATTATATAGATTATTTTTCCTTTATTTTGATATTGGCTTATGCGTATAATTAAAATATTTTTTATGTTTATTATAACAATTTTTTTAAGTGATACAACACAATTTAATTCTTAAAAACCAAAACTGTAATCATATCCTGTATTGCACGGATCTTTTTTTATACATCCTTTTATTAAAACCTGAGAGACTCACGGGTGTACCTAATATACATCTTTTTATTTTATTCGTTTTTGTTCCTTTTTTTTTTTTTGGGTTGATATTTTTATGTGACATCCTAAATTTTTATCATCTTTGAAGTGTATTATTAATTTAATTTTTATTTTATTCTTAGGAATTTTGATTATGTTAATTTGGTATTATTTTGAAATTTATTTAGTTTTAATCTAAACTAATTAGTAGATTAATTGAGTTATTAATTAAATCAAGTTAATTGATTAGCTTAAAAAAAATTAAGTCGATTGATGCTTGCTGAATGGCGTCACGCGGCTAGCCTATATATATATCAAGTGTGTAATTAGTTTTGTTGTGTATTAACAATGCTACATTCATAACACTATTTTTAAACAGTTTTTTTACAACATTAAGATGACACCTTTTTGGACCATCATGTAAAGCCAAGATCGAAACTCTTTGTCCTCGATATTTGTCGATGGCTGATAAAATCCATAATCACGATCGTGCGATCGACGTTGGGGGAGGGATGAGGATGGAGTGTTTTTGTTTGTATGTGTATAAAAATTTTAAAATTTTGAAATGTTAAAAAAAATTATAAGTTAAGGCAAGTAAATTATTTTGAAATGATAGTTGAATGTTTGTATTTGATTTATAAAAGTGATACATGGTAAAATTTTAATTGTGAATTTTGAAAATTTTTAGAGTTTTATAAAAGTTTTTCGTACAAATATTAGTCTTTTGGTAGATTTTTTAAAAAAATAGATTGATATTTGTAACAAAAAGATGGAAATTTTTGAATTTTTTGGAGTTTTTTGAGCTTCAACGTCCTTTTTTTACATATCAAATTATATATTTTTTACATTTTTAGAGTTTTTTTACTTATAATTTCAATTTTAATGTGTTTAAGACTTAAATTTTATTGTTATTTTTCTTCCACTTTAGTAGTCTTTCTGTCACTACGGTTGTATATTTTAAATATTGATTTTTACTCTATAAGTTAGTTTTATAGTTGTTCATGTTGATTTACTGTATAAATTTAAATTTAAACTATTTATACAGAAAATTATATTTCTGTACGTTTAGGTACAGTTAATTTCTATCTATCTAATATTATAAAGTGTTGTTTTAGTATTCAAGTGTATAGATATGAATATATATCTATATGAGAGAGAGATAGAGATGAGATTCGTGCCATGTGACATGGGTATACCTAGTCTGTATATACATGATCACGGTTTAAGCTAAGGGTTCATTGTATTACATTGCAAACCTTTAATTTTTATTTTTTTGACCAGCAAAATTGAAACCCATTGACCATTTCCCATCTGTTGTTGTTCCTTGGACCTGTGCAGTCAGCAATGGCTATCGAAATTGAACCAGAACCGCCGGTTCTTCTCCCTGCTGTTCACGTCGCTGTTGCTGCTGCTAACTCTGGCGATACGTTGCCGTCTTGCCAGAATTCCGATCGTTCCCAAATGACTGTTGCAATGTGTATATATATTTGTGTATTAATATATATATATATATATATGTTACGTTTATATTTGTTTCCCCGTGGCAACTCTCATTTGTGTGTGTATATATATATACTCGGTCAGTAGAGAGATGAAAGAGAAAGGGTATTTTATTTGTAATTAGTTAGTGGCACTCTTTGGTATTCTATAATCCGTACTCTATACTCCAATACAAAATTCTATAAATTTTTATAAATACGAATTACGAGACTATATTATTTACTGCACAAAATACGATATTTTAATTTTTATAAATTTTATACAACTCCAAACACACCCATTAAGTTAAGGGTAAAATTGTCCTCACACTAAATATTTTAACAGAGATAGACTCTAAACTAGCAGAAGGAAAGAACATTGATAACTTTTCAAAATAAGGAAGGTTTTTGTAAATTTTAAATATTGAGAAAGTCCAAATGTAATTATGTACATGTTTAAGGGTTTCTCTGTATAATCTACCCTACAAATATTCATCAACATATTAGTTAATAGCTAACACATTTTAATTAGATCTAAATTCGAACCATAAAATGATAATTTTACCTTTAGACCCATTTTTTTGTCTAAATTCACATGCTTGACTACCCGAAAAGTTAAAAAAAATATCCATTGACTTATTTCTCAATAGTGAAGCAAATTTCAATCTGATCTCAACACAAACTATAAAATAACCATTTTACTCGTAAACTTGTTTTTTTGTCCGAATTTGTATTCTAAATTTTCCCAAAAAAAAACTAAAAAAATATTTATTAATATATCTCGCAGTAGTTCAAAAATTTTTGGCATAATTTGAACTCAAGCTAAAAAATGACTATTTTACCCATGGGTTCTTTTTTTGCTTAGATTTGCATTCTGAAAACAAAATTCATATTTATAGTTTCTAAAAATTAATATCAGTAATTTTTATTACTTTTTATTTAATTTAATTATACTTAAAATATGTAATCAAATTATAAAAATTTGAATGTTCGTTCCATGTTCATAATTTTTATGTTAGTAACCAAACAAACGAATAAGATTAGCATTTTTACTTTCATTTCCTTCCATTCTTACGTATCAAACATAGCCTAAGTCTCCACTCTGTTATGATTATAATATAAGAATTTAGATGCTCGATAGTTCATATTTGAATGGAGAAGTTTAACTCCACGTAGACATGTAAAAACAATCAGGTCACCCCTAATCGAACCTTGGTCTAACTCGATTTTGATCCAACTCAACATGGTTTTAACTTGATCTGACTTTGATCCAATGTCTATGCACATCCAACCATGATCCTATATACATACAGAGCCAATCTTGGCTTGCCCTTATACCATAGGGTTAGAGCTTAAGAAAAGATTATTTTTTAGTGAAAGGATAACTTTTTCCTAAACATTTGATCATTAAAAGCCATCATTTAGTGACTAGAGTTAATCTGAGAGGAAAAAATTTACTATTGGTGATCATTAATAATTTGTCCCAAAAAAGTAACTCGTTAGTGAACAAATTTGTATTTAATAGAGAAAAGTGATCGTTATTTTTTTTCTTGTAGCAAATGGTTAAAATCTATTTGAGTGAATTTTTAGAAAAATAAATAAAAATAGTAATATATTTTTCGACAAGTATCCAATATGTGCCATTGATATCCAATATATGATTAAGCAATAATTGTCCCTAATCCCAACCCAATCTTGGCCTACCCCTATACCTTAGCATCAGTGTTTAGGGCCCTAGCCTCGACTTAAGAATTGATCAGATTCTGACCGTAAAAATTTAATTATGTTTCTATTATTTATTTATACTACACCAAAATAATCAATATATATGAATATTTTTATACTCTTGAAATGGGGACTCAATTAATTTCCTAATTTGTTATTGAAAAATCCCAGCGCTTACTAATCTATAATAAATATTAACATAATTTATTTTACTTTTAAGTTCAATTAATTTATTATTTTATAACTTATCCAAAAATATTATAAAAAATATTTTTAAAAAATATATTGAAAATTACATAAGGTTAATGGGTTGGATCAAGGTTGGATATGCTTGGTCCTGCTCCAACCTGATTTTCACAAGGGCAATCAAGGCCATGGGCAAATTAGGCCAGGTAGACTTAGTTTTTGTTAACCTAATTTTCGGATCAGGATATGGTTCGGTCAACCTAATTTTCAAATTGGGTCGAACTGACCCGTTTTGTGAGCTTAACTCCATTTGACAAATTATACATCAATGGGTTCTTTGGATCACCAAAAAACATAAAAGGTTACCAAAAGTTATAAAAAATTATTAATTTCTTTCAATTAAATTTTATCACGTATCATTTTTACACAACTCTTTGTAATTTTCTTATACTTTTTTACCATTCAAACACCTCAAAATAAGAAATTAAATGGTTAAATATTAATATGTGATTGAGTGAATATTTAGAAAAATAAATTAAAAATAATCTATTTGTCAGTAAGTGTCTAACATATGTCATTAATATTCAATGACCGATTATGTAATAATTGTCTATTTAAAAAATAATAAGATAATATTTTCAATATTTGTCAATATATTATTTGACGAGCACACACAAAAGCATCTATTTAAAACAAAAAAAAAAAGTAGAGAAATTACATCTTACATCCTTATCTTTTTAAAACGTAAGTCCTAAAATGAGATTTAGTCAAAATATTAGACGTGGATGTAAAATATAATTTATTTTTGTAACAAAATAAAATTCGAAGATGTCAATTGTTACAATTAAAATATTCAATTCTAATTAAAAATTAATCAAAATCTTAATTATAATTTACTTAAAAAAAAATATTACGTTTCGTTCGGGATCAACTCGTGTGAATAGTGTATTCAAATGTTTACTTTTGAAACAATTAATTATTTGAAGTGGACACATTTTCACTATATTTTTATTTTGTTATGACATTTAACATATCTAAAAAAAAAAAAATAGAGCAACTCTCGTACGAATAGAAACGGTTCTAAGCCACACTCCAGACATGGATAAAAACCTAAACATCATGAGTAATAATCTCATAAAACTAGAGAGAGAGAGAGAGAGAGAGAGAGAGAGAGAGAGAGAGAGAGTCTTGATATTTGCCAAGCTCCGATAACTACCATTAATTGCTTTGCTTTGAAAAGCACATGGATTGTTAATGATCATGCCTAAGAAATGGTTGATGGTGGATGGGTAATGAGCGAGACCATTTGGCATATGTGCTTATT
>QLOD02000017.1:23615309-23625405 GCA_003260245.2 Sideroxylon spinosum | reverse complement strand
CTCGTCAATCTTCACGAAGTGGAAAATTACAGTCCCGGAGAAGGATTAGCCTTCCTTGTAGCCCCGGACTTGAACCTCCCGCCGAACAGCCACGGTGGGTATTTGGGTCTCACGAACTCCACCACCGACGGCGACGCCACCAACCGCCTAGTGGCTATGGAGCTGGACACCTTCAAGGAAGACTTCGACCCGGACGCGAATCACGTGGGAATCAACATCAACGGCATCAGATCTAAAAACACCACTTCCTTGACCCCGCTCGGATTCGAACTCGTTCCCAAGGGGAAGGCAAATTTCTTCAACGTTTGGGTGGAGTACGACGGAGTGAATAGAGCGATGAAAGTCTACATCGCGCAACAAGAAACAAAGACGGCGGCGACCCCGCCTAGACCCGCCGCGCCGGTGCTGGAGTTAGGTATTGATCTCAGAGTAGTCGTGAATCAGAAATCCTACTTTGGGTTCTCGGCATCCACAAGCGACGCCGTACAGCTCAACTGTGTGCTGAGATGGAACCTGACGGTGGAGTATTTTGCAGACGACAACTCTCAATCGATTCGGATCGGTCTCGGGGTCGGAGTGCCGGTGCTCGTGTTGCTGGTTATTGGGGCGGCGGGTTTGTTCTATTATCTTCGCAAGAAGAGGATGGATCGATCTAGATCGAGCATAATGGGGGCGTTGAAGAGCTTGCCGGGGACGCCGAGAGAGTTCAAATTCAAGGACTTGAAAAAGGCCACCGGCAACTTCGACGAGAAGAACAAGTTGGGTCAGGGTGGGTACGGCGTCGTTTACAGAGGTTGTCTCCAGAGTGAGAGTTTGGAGGTGGCGGTGAAGTGGTTTTCCAGGGAGAGTATTAAGGGTGTCGACGATTTCTTGGCCGAGCTCACTATTATCAACCGTCTCCGCCACAAACATCTTGTCCGGTTGCTGGGTAAGTTCTTTTCATTATTTTGCTTTACAATTGTTTGTTGCAGATACAAGGTTAATTATTTTTCCCATAACCATTCTGCTGGTGTTTCAAGAAATTTGCTCATGTTTTTTATTTCTAATCGTAGCTTGATTTTCAAGTCTTCATTACATGAATTATCTACCTCTATTGTCATGTTAGATATAGGATTGTTCTAAATGATTAAACTAAACGATCACTAAGAGATAACAAACACATAACCAGTGCGAACGCCAAAATCTCCGTTAAATCCCAATTAGTATTTTTTTTTTTAAAAAAAAAAAGGAAGAAATCTCAATCTATTGTAAAATTGGTATATGAGGTTTTACTGAATAATTTGTTATCAAGGTGACAAAATGACTTATACCCCCGTTTTGGTTTAGGATAGGGTCTAGTTTGAATTGACATGATGAGATTTTTATCTACTGCTGAAGATAAAGGAAAATTCTTGAAACTTCAAAGGAAAATGAGAATGGTGGACCCTATATTACTATGACTTAATGATATAAGATTCCAAAATATGGTAGGTGAAGCAGAGAAGGAAATGATACGAGAGAGGGAAAAAAAAAAAGTAGAGTATGCACTATGCAATCATCTGCCCTGTTCTTTGAAGCAGTACCCATTAATACACCTTAAGCCTAAGCTACATGGATAATTAGGCACTCTGTCATTTCATAGATTTCGAATTAAGCAAACCCAAAAAAAAAAAAAAAAAAGAAAGGTTAAGCGACATCCCTTCCTTTTGCTTTTGTGAATTTTAGCTCTCCACCATCATGGTTTAAAGTATCGTCCGAGACGCCGGGATATCGTCCGAGACGTATCAAAATTGATGGATGGTGCGACGAGATTTTAGCCGCATCAAAGAAATACGTCAAAGTTAGTCATCTCTCTTTATCGCGACTAAGACGAGCTGATAACTTGCTTATACATGAAGACGACTAATTGTCGCGGCGAGAAATCAGTGAGATAAATGATTTCTCGATGATTTGTGTAAAGATGAAAAAAAAGAAAAAAAAGTTAGCTCATTCGCATGTTATAAATAATTGTCTATTGTTTAGTAAGAGAGTTACTACATTTTTAGTCATGTAATATATCCAGTTTATTATTTAAAATTTTTTTATATATTTTTTTTTATTTTTTAAATTAAAAAAATAAAATAATGCGTATCGCTCGATATCGTAACATGACACTGCGACTGCATCAAAAATTCTCAAACTAGTATGACAACCACGACCGCGACTTTGAACCATGCCCCCCATTGCTCAAATGTTTGACCCCCGATGGAAATGCTCAATGCATTCCAACACAAGACAAGACACACTTGAGATATACACATGAATTGTCATTTATAATAGGAGTCATGAATATTTTCAAAAAAAATAAAAAATTAAAAATTTAGAGTATGATGTTGCAATGGAAATGGTCAAAATGGAGATGTTTAATACTTTTTGAGAGCTCCAGAAATAGGGTAATAGTGTAAAATAATAAACCAGTGCACAAAACTTCTCTATTACAGGCTTTGGGCAGGGTCATATATAGGCAATCCTTCCCTATTTAACCAGGTGGGTTGATTACAGGAAATAGGGTAACCGTGTATGTAGACAAATTTTACCATCACTTTGAGGAACAAATTCCAAAACATAAACTTACCACCCACTTAAGCCTTAATAAAACAAGTCAAATTTTCATGGTCTCCTTCTCACAATTAATAATGTTTGGGCCATCGTTGCTGACACTGCAGTGTTTCGTCATCACCAAAGCTGTATCCCACATCATGGAAAAAATAAATAAATAAATAAGGGTTCGTAACACATTAACAATGCCTTTGAATTCTTTTTGTGCTGGCAGTAGTAGTTACATGTCTAAATTGTTAGCCCCACCACTTCTTTCTTTGGATTCTCATGCATGTGTTAGTATTGTTATTGTTCGACAATGACTTCGGTGAACTCATCTTTCAAACCAAAAGATTTAGAAATATATTAATCAGAGTAAATAGTGTAGCACTTGACAATGAATTCAAACTTTAATTTCTTCTTGAAATTCCTTCTTATCACCTGTATTTGCATTTATTGATAATTCGGAGTTGGACCATGCACCAAAGTTGTTCTTTAGTGCCTTTAGTCTCATTCAGGGACCCAAGCAATTGATAGATGGAGAAGAACTGAATCGAAATATTTTGGGTCGTTTTAGCATCTTATCCAATTCGAGGGACCACATTCTGTGTACTCACTCTGTCCAATATTGAGGCATGTTGCTCTCTTCTATATTAATGTTTCTGTAAAATCTTTCTATCAGTCCAACATGAAAATTGACTATAGCGGTTAGGTTGTTGCCGTCTGTGTTCTACTGAAAATTCAATCTACTACTTTTCATTGATGCCATGGAACTATGCCAAGGTGAATGGCTTATTCCTACCAAACAACAACAATAAAGCAGAAAGTTTTTCTTCCTAATTGAAACTTGGTAGTATTGAACGTTATGCTCAGCAACCAAACAATGTTTGTAGCTCATTTTTGTTTTTTTTTTTCCTTAGACTTATTTCTTGTGCATATAACTAACAAACAACGATTCCTATAACAGGGTGGTGTCACAAGAATGGGAAACTGCTCCTCGTGTATGACTACATGCCAAATGGCAGCCTCGATAAGCACCTGTTTGGCAAAGCTGATAGCAAGCCCCTGAGCTGGAATTTACGTTACAAGATCATATCCGGGGTAGCCTCTGCGCTGCACTATCTCCACAACGAGTACGATCAGAGGGTGGTGCACCGCGACCTCAAGGCAAGCAACATCATGCTCGACTCCAACTTCAACGCTCGGCTAGGCGACTTTGGCCTTGCGCGTGCTCTAGACAACGAGAAGACCTCCTATGCTGAGGCTGAGGGTGTGCTTGGCACCATGGGCTATATCGCTCCCGAGTGCTTCCACATGGGCAAGGCCACTCAGCAGTCCGATGTCTATGCGTTTGGAGCGGTCTTGTTGGAAGTTGTGTGCGGGCTGCGACCTGGGACCAAGATTGGGGGGTTCCAGTTCTTGGTGGACTGGGTCTGGTTTTTACACCGAGATGGGCGTGTTTTGGAGGCCGTGGATGAGGAGCTTGGGGAGGACTACGAGGCTGAGGAAGCTCAAAGAGTGCTGCTTCTGGGTTTGGCTTGTTCGCATCCGATAGCGAGTGAAAGGCCTAAAACTCAGACAATTGTTCAGATCATATCAGGTTCAGTGCCGGTTCCCTATGTTCCACCATTCAAGCCGGCTTTTGTATGGCCTTCAATGCCGATGGAAATAGAAGAAATTAGCCAGGATACCACCCTCGAAACAAGGTCCTTTACAACCTCCCATTTCGGTTCAGAGAGGAGTCCACATTCTGCCAGCCTTGTGACCTTTGCCCCATACAGTGATAACCTCAATTCGGTGTAGTTTCTTTGGCAAACAAACTTGAAAATTTTCTTTCCTTCTCTTCTTTTTTTTTTTTTTTTTTTTTTTTCCCCTTTTTCCCCACCTTTCTCTGTAGTACATATATTCTTGTTGGAGGAGGATATGTTAAGATGTCCCTCTTTTTTTCTAGTCTTTTGTTTATTTGCTGTGATTTGTTCATTGAGAGAAGGGGCGAATGAAAGCAATGGCTGTACATTATTTGGTTGGTGGTGTTATATATATATATATATATAAAACATTCTGCCTTTGTAACTTTTATTTCTTGGTAATTAGTTAAGGTGCTAAATTTACAACGTGGTTAAAGATCCTGAAAACGATTCCAAGAACAATTGATAATAAAAAGTAACAAAAACTTATTAAGTATGAAGTTTGATTAGATAAGGACGAAAGTATACTTTTGCAATTTAGGTTTTTTTATTTGTATATGTTAGGGTTCCTTACAACAATAAAAGAAACGTATAGAGTTGTCTCCATTGTCACTTTATAATCTTTTTCTTCGTCATAGTGAAACACTCCAGTAGCTCGTGGATATACAAATAAGTAATTAACTTAAATCGGAATTACGTAAATCTCTGTGTTTCGTTCTCTTCTTGCTTGTGATTATTTTTTTGTTTTTGTTTGTCTTCGATTGTATGTGTTTGCTTGTGGGTTTGAGCGTAGGGATCTCCAACAATTGATATCAGAACTCTGGGTAAGGAGATCAAAGGTTTACACAATGGCTGAAAACAAATACAAGAACAAGAAATTTAATGGTACAAACTACACTATTTTGAAGGTGAAAATGGAAGATATGTTGTATCAAAAGAATTTATATCTTTTGATCAACGGGAAAAAGCCAGAAAGCATAACATAAAAAGATTGAAATATTTTGGATTGCAAAGCTTTGGGGACTGTGCGATTGAGTCTCACGTCGTTAGTTGCGTCAAATATTATCAAAGAAAAGACTACAGCAGATTTGTTCAAAGCCCTAGAAAAAATGTACGAAAAATGTTCATCGGTGAATAAGCTATATCTTATGAAAAAATTATTTAACTTAAAGATGCCTGAAAACTCCATTATTGTTAATCATCTGAATGAAATTAATACCATCACGAATCAATTAAATCCCATGAGTATTAATTTTAACGATGAAATTAGAGATCTTGTTCAACTATTGAGTTTTTCAGAAAGTTGAAATCGACTTGTCGTATCAGTTAGTAATTCCTCCGAATCTACAAAAATAAAATTGGAGGATGTTACTTGGTTGATTTAGGAGCAAAGGCCAAGAGGAATGCACCAGGTGAGGATGTTATTTCAGGTTTAGCACTAAGTATAAAGGAAAGAGACAAGTATGTAAATAGAGGGGACAACAAGAGCAAGTCAAGAGGAAATTCTAAAAACAGGAGTAAAAGTAAATCTCGTGGTAAAGATATGAAACTTGAGGGGTATTGGAATTGTGGTCAGATGGGGCACTTGAAAAGAAATTGTAGAGCATCGTGGAAAAAGTAACAGAACGGGAATAATCAAGGGGCAAGAACACCATCAATGTTACAGATGAGTTGGATAATGAAGTATTGATTTGTTC
Organism: Sideroxylon spinosum; assembly: GCA_003260245.2. Classification (NCBI taxonomy): domain Eukaryota; kingdom Viridiplantae; phylum Streptophyta; class Magnoliopsida; order Ericales; family Sapotaceae; genus Sideroxylon; species Sideroxylon spinosum. Next base: position 23,619,464 of record QLOD02000017.1, on the reverse strand, counting down.
ACTGGATTTTCACACTCAGTCTTGGATTGTAGACTCAAGAGCCTCATTCCATGCTATTCCATCCATGGATGTATTACAAAATGGTGTTTTACATAGGTGGCAAGGACACTAAAATCAGAGAGCTAGAGCTAGTTCATACAGATGTTTAGGACCCGTCTCAGGTATCTTCTCTTGGTGGTTCCCGTTATTTTGTTACTTTCATTAATGACGCTACTAGAAAATTATGGGCTTTTTTTTTCAAGCATAAATCTGATGTATTTAGTGTTTTCAAGAATTGGAAAGCATTAGTTGAGAATGAAACAGAAAAAAAACATAAATGTTTGAAATATGATGATGGCGGCGAGTATTGTGATGGTGAGTTTTGAGGCTTACTATGCTGCAAATGGGATTCAGAGATTGAAAACAATCCCAAAGAAGCTAAGACATAATGGAGTTGCTGAGCGCATGAATAGGACGACTCTAGAGCATGCAAGGAGCATGAGGCCACATGCTGAGTTATCTAACCAATTTTAGGCTGACGCAGTAAATATAGTGGTGTATTTGATCAACAAGAGACCTTCAATTCCTTTGAATTTCACATTGCCAGAGAAGGCTTCGTCAGGTAAAGAGGTATATTTATCCCTTTTACGAGTTTTTGGTTGCATGGCCCATATGCATATTGATTCGAGTGATATGGGTAAACTTGATGCTAAGTCTCAAAAGTGCGTGTTTATAGGTTAGGGTACTAATAGCTATGGGTATAGGCCGAATGATTTTGAAAATTGAAAAACACACAGGAGTATGGATATGATATTTAATGAGTTTGTTTTATATAAAAATAGACGGAGTCAACTCGAGAAGGCTAATGAAATTTCAGATGTCGTAGAGTTTGAAAGGATCCCAAATAGGAATGTCTTACAACCTCAGAATATTAATACACAACTTACTTCACAGGAAAATCCACATAGTTCTCCGCCTAGAAAGTTTGATCGTATAAAAAAGAACCCCAATTTGTTATTCTACTTATTTACACTATTTGTTGCTTACTGATAGTGGTGAACCTGAATGTTTTGAGAAAGTATTGCAAGTGGAGACTAGGAAGAAGTGGAAGCATGCAACAGATGATGAAATGGATTCTTTCTTATCAAACTAAACTTGGGACTTAGTTCAGGTACCTAATGAAAGGAAAACTTTGCACAACAAGTGGGTATACATGCTTAAAGAAGAATCTGATGGGGGCAAACGGTATAAGGCAAGGTTGGTGTGAAGGGTTTTGAGTAAAACCAGGTATTAACTACATTGAAATCTTTTCTCCTGTTGTGAAGATTTCTACAATCAGAGGTGTCCTTAATATTATGGCTATTGAGAATTTGCACTTAGAGCAGTTAAATGTAACAACTGCATTCCTTCATGGGGATTTGGTGGAGGACATTTATATGTATCAGCTAGAGGGTTATGTTATCAAAGAAAATGAGGATTAGGTGTGTAAGTTTCTTAGGGCTCTGTATGGGTTGAAACAAATACCTAGACAGTGGTATAAAATGTTTGACACTTCTATTACAGATACAGGGTTTAATAAATGTCATGGGGACCACTATTGCTATTTTAAGAAGTTAGGATATTGTATCTCATACTTCTGTTGTATGTAGATGATATGTTTATTGCAAGTTCAAGCATGGATAAGATTGCTAATCTCAAGAAACAATTGTCCAATGAGTTTGCAATGAAGGATTTGGGTTCTGCGTAGAAAATTCTTAAAATGCAAAGCAATAGAGACAGAGTGAACCAAAAGTTGAAGTTGTTCCAGGAGAAATATGTTGAAAAAGTACTCACAATGTTCAATATGGAAGATGATAAGTCTGTTAGCACACCATTGGCAAGTCACTTCTAGCTTTCGAAGGAAAAATGAGTAATAATTGATGAAGAGAAGAACTACATAGCCAAAGCTTCATATGCCTTAGCAGTGGCAGGTTGATGTATGCTATGATTAGCACGAGGCCAGACATTGCTCATGCAGTGGGAGTTGTCAACAAGTCTATGGCCAATCCAGGCAAAGAGCATTTGGAGGCAGTCAAGTGAATTTTGCAGTATTTGAAAGGTACTTCTGATTTGGTTTTATGTTTCGGGGTTCTAATATTTGCTTGTAAAGATTTGCGGATATGGATTTAGTAGTGGACATTGACAAGAAAAAGAGTACGATTGGGTATGTGTTTATTTTAGAGAGTGTATTAGTCAACTAGGTCTCGTGGCTAGAGAAAATAGTTACTATTTTCATAACAGAAGCGGAGTATGTTATAGCCACGGAGGCGTGCTAGGAAATGATATGGTTGAGAAGCCTCATGAAAGATTTGAGTAAGGAACAAGAAAGTCATAAACTGTTCTGCGATAGTCAAAGTGTGATATATCTGGCGAAGAATGCAGCGTTTCATTCGAGGACCAAGCATATCGATATAAAGTATCATTTTATTCGTTCTTTGTTGGAGGATGGGCAGTTCATTTTGGATAAAATTTACACAAGGAATAATCCAGTAGACATGTTCACGAAAGTGGTTACTGTGGAGAAATTGAAGGCTTGTTCAGCTTCTATGGGTCTCCAAGCTTGAGTAGAAGGTTGGGTGCTAGTGGTTGTCAGTGATTGTTGGTGATAGTTAATCACTGTTGGCATTAGAAGGGTTGTTTTGAATCAATCTTCAAGTGGAAGATTGTTAAGTGTGAAATCTGATTAAACAAAGGTGGAAGTATACTTTTCTAATTTAGGGTTTTTTATTTGTATATGCTAGAATTCCTTACAAGTATAAAAAGAACGCCTAGGGTTACCTCCTTTGTAACTTTATAACCTTTTTTCTTCATCATAGTAAAATTCTCTAACACCCTGTGGATGTACGATTAAGTTATTAGCTTAAGTTAGAACTACATAAATCTTTATGTCTAGCTCTCTTCTTGTTTGTGATTATTTTTCTGTTCTTGTTTGTCTTCAATTGTGTGTGTTTGCTTGTGGGTTTGAGCGTAGGAATCCCCAACAAAACTAACACATTAATTGGGTGTGTTAGGTCAACCTAGGGTTGATAATCTTCAATCTGAGCAATGATATGTGACTGAACATCAAAGAGTTTCGTATTAAGATATTTTAAAGCATTGGAAGTCAAATCTAACACAGTAGTTAAAATGTTTAACTATCAAAAAAAAAAAAAAATTGTACTGAGAGAGCATCTTAAGAGTATTAATAACAATTTGATTAAAAATTATGGCTACATATATTATAATTTTCATGTAAATTGAATCTTAATATCTTAAGAATATTATCTAAGTTGATTATTACATATACATCTAAATTGAATTTTTCATGGATTTTAAATTTTTTTTAAATTGGATCCTTTATAGATTTTCTATGTTGATTGTTTATTAAATAGAAAAAATTTTCAAGGATATTATCTAAGTTATTTATTACTAAAATTTTAAGTTTTTTTATATTATATACAATAGAATAATATTATATAGAAAATTGATCTTGATAGTAAAATAAGAAATTAAAACAACAATAGTCTTTCAAACTATTTTGTTTTGTTAAATAATCATTATTTTAATTTCATATAATAATTTTTATGTAAAATGAATTCATCATGGATTAAAATCGTTGGATTTTCTTAACTCATAAATGAATCGGGATTAAATATACATTAAAAAGAAGATATCAATGTACTTCTAAGAAACAGTTTCATAGGATTTAGCCAAATTGTCTTGATCGGGGAATATTATTGAGAAATAAGAATCTATGTTGTCAAAGAATTTCTTACGATTATTTCTATATGGAATGAGTCAATCATCCACTTTGGTATTTTATTGAACAAAAATAGTAATATTGTTCCTCCATTAATCAAGAATTTTGATTTTTTGGAAATATTATGATCATCCAATAAGAAGTCTTTCAATTTTTTTCAAATAAACGATTTGAAGAATTATTGATTCTAACAACTAATTGTCGAATTGATAGTACGAACCTTTTAATTTAAAGTTGTCAATTCTGGACCTGTGAATGGATATATTCTCAAAACTCACAAAGAAAAAAAGAAAGTGAATTCAGCAAAAAGAAAAAGAAAGGAAGTGGCTTAGACAAATCCTTTTTGTCGATAACCTTAGACCAATCAATTGAATATTGATCAATACTTAATTGATTAA
>QLOD02000017.1:23584914-23595896 GCA_003260245.2 Sideroxylon spinosum | reverse complement strand
AAAAAAAATCTAAAAAATGAGGCTTGGATAATCAAGATTTGATGGCACTTTTGTGTTTTTGCTCTCAAAGGAATGATAGATTAGCTTCGGAGGAAGAGATCGTGGTTTAAAAAATATTTTTGATCATTTAAAGATGAAAAATTAGAGAAAAAACAGATCTAATTATTGGATAAACAAACATAGCAGGCTTCCTGGACAATTTCAAAGATTCTCGTTCCGTAAGCTACTCGCGAATTGCTAACAAAGTATTCTAAAATTTGGACGACAAGCTTTACAGCAGAGTAAGAGATTCTCGCAAGCACAATCTTCACATGAACTGCCAACCAAGTATTATAGAATTTTCAATTGTCTGTACAGCTAGCTCTCATAGGCAGTTCTTGGATGCGAACATCTCGTAAGTTACTCGTGAAGTACAAAAACATCTTAAATCAAAGTCCTACCATATTTCAATCCTTCAACCATTAAAAATTTACTCAAATGTCCCTCGGATGAACTTTTGAAGCACCCAAACACCTTTTGGCATGTGTTCAAACACTTGGCATAAAAATCACAAACAATTGAACAAAATTGTAACGTCAATTATAATCAAATATTTGTTTGAGAATTGTCAACACAAATAAATCTTATACAAATATTGACGGAATTGATTCTTTTTTGTTAGGTTAAAATTTTTGAAACTAGAATCGGATTGATAATTTTAAAGAAACAAACCAATCTACTGTCGATCGGGTCTATCAATTTTATAATTTGATGACTTACTTTAGGTAAAAATACACATGAAAAATCGAGTTAAGTCAAATTTAAAAATATGTCAAGTCAACAGTCTAACCGAAATGACCAGTATGATAATTTTTAGATCCAAAATCAAATTGATGTCTTAATTGAATATAATCAAATAAAAACCAAAGATGCACTATTAGTTTGATTTTTGAATTTTCTAGATGTTTTTAGTCTAAGAGAGGGTTTCATTTGGTTTGGTTCTCCGATAAGCAAGGATGGACTTTAGTAGTTGCCCAACGTCATTTATTTTGTTTTTAGAAAATTGTTGTTAGGTGGAGAAGTTTTGATTTTATTTATAAAATATGGAGAGAGAGAGAGACTTTGTGGAAAAGTAATGGTTGGTTAAAAACAATCATAATAAATTGAGTACTTGACATGTGGTTAAAGTACTTACTAATCATAATGGAGTCTTTGACTAATTTAATTCCAATTAAAGACAAAAAAAAATTAGATTCACACAGAAAATGAAATTACACCCACAAAAATAGAGCTGATACTTGGAAGGTCCAACCAAATGGTATTTGCCATTACCCCAACACCACATGGTTACTAGACTTCTTACCATATTCATATTTTTTTTTTTTTTTTATAATTAAGAGTATTTTGGACTAATGGTAGAGAATTTATATCACCTCAAGGGCATTTTCCCGTATTCTAAGCAATTTAGTTACAAAAGAATATGTTCCCCACTAGCACATTTTCTAGTATGTATATTAGAATTTTTAATGATAAGAAGTTGAGAAATAAGTGATTAAATAAACTAATTCAAATAATCTTTTTGTACTACCGAACTATTTTTTTACTTTTATTTTTAACAGTCAGAAATAAATGATAAAAAAATGCAGATAAAATTGAATTTGATGAGGTTTTCATTTAGAGATGGGTTAAAAGTAATGATATACACATATATACACACATATATTTAAGGGAATAAGATAAGATATGTATGTATATATATATTATAATTTGTTGGATTAATACACTATTTATCAATAAAAAAATATTTAAAAATTAATAAAAATATATAGAGAAAATTTTAAAGAGACGTTTGCCTGCTAGACCCCTCGGTTCGCTTGTGGTTGCCTGGACCTGAACTGGTGTTGGTGGGGATTATCACTCAGGACCAGCATGGTGTCGCTGCGTTGTCAGGGCCAATCACCGGCTGGTCCAGCACTGCTATCTTTGTTGTGAAGGTTAAGAAATATGGTTTGGAAGGAAGAGGTTCCAAAACTTTACCAATTTTCTTCAGGAGGCAAACCCAAATTTAGAATTCGTCTACGCTGAATAAAGAATTTAAAGTATTACCACAACAGACCTCTTTAACAAGCATATATCACAATACAACAAAGGAATATCAAAATGAGGATTCATTTTAGGTCTCAAGCTCCCATCAACATCCAACTAAAATCACCAAACTAAACAACTCATAGCTGAAAAACATCCTTAAGAGATTCCACTCTCTTTGATGCTGCCGTATACTCCTTTGCTTGCCTTTCACCCTCCTCCATTCTACTCACTATATTTTGTTTTTAGAAAAGATATATTATTTGCTTTTGCTCTTCTCACAAGGAGTAGATACAGGCAGTTACAAAGAAACCAGCTTTGTTGATAGGTCACTGGGAGCAGATATACATGAAGGGCACAAGGCTCTCATTTTGTTGGAAGAAACAAAGAAGATTCAAAGGGAGTAACTAAAATTCGCAAGCTTCAATTCTGATAAATGAAATTGCTTGGAATTTAATAAAATCAACAAAAATATTGAAAAAAAATAAACCAATAAAATATAGATTAAAAAGAGGAAAAGACAAATGAAGACTATCTGAAGCTTCACACAAAACAAAGTTCGAAATAGAGCAGTGGAAGTTAAAGAGTACGCATTCCATAGCTTGGTTTTTAGGGGTAAAGACTAAATTAGCTAGAAAAGTAACTCATTCTCTAGTCCTTCAATCTGAGTCTGATATTACAGACATATATAGTCCATAAATTCAATACTTCATTAAAAAACTACATAAGCATTAACAGATCGTATATATAGTATCATATGAGCAGCCAATGCATGGCAAATAGGAAGTAGTCCACACACAACAAAAGAAGCAAATCCAGACTAAAGTGCATAGAACTAGAAGGCAATGAATTGCCTCTTTAAGCAAACTGTCTTTGGATGCTGCATTTCACTCTTGGCCGTTATTGTTCTCAGTACTCGAGCGAGCCTACAGAGGGTAGTCCAGAAACAAAGTCTCGCGCATCATTCCCACTTGTACTCATCCTTTCACCAGCACTGTGGCTGAAGGATTCAACTTCTTGCTTCCCCAGTTTCAGTACATCCTCCGGTGAAAGTATTTTGATGTACCAGACATTATTGACAAATGCCCTGTTCATACAATGAAAGATTACTGCCAGGATTGTAAGCCACCATGCATATTATGTCATCTCAGGTGGTGTTTGGATGGCAACAAAAAAAAAATTGAAAAAAGTTGATATTAAATTGACATGACAAAATTTGATTGGAGAAAGATGGAAAAAGTTCGTTAGTTTTGGTATATTTTGGTGAGCCAAACAGACCCTCAAAATCTATAGTACTGGAAACTACAAAAGTCGAATAAAAGAATAGAACTTGGAGAAATCCCAGCTGAAAAACGTGAAAATCAGATGTCCTGTGCTTTGTAAAAGTCGTGCCATTTTCTTAGTTAGCAGAAATTTTTTTGACAAATTCCTAGTTACCAGAAATTATTCCAAGCATACCAAAATTACCATATAAAAGCCACTTAAGCACAAATTAATGATGACAGGTTTAAGAAGTTAACAACATCTATGAAGTGTTAAAAGTTTTAGGTTACTTGACATGATGATTGAGAACTTACTCCCACGGGTCGTCTCCAAGGAGAAGCAGTTCATTCTCCCTGTCGACAAATACAAGCTGCCAGCCTGATCTCTGAGGGTCTTCTAGCAATCCCTCAATCCCGAACATCTGACCCAGCTCCTCTCGCAGCTCATGGTAGCTGTTGAACCGGGTGATATCCAGCGACCGTCCAACCGACCTCGATTTGTAAACCTGCATGGATACAAACAGCATCACCCCGTCAATACACAAAAGGAAAAGGGATTAACATAATACAAAAATGCGTTCTACAACGTTTGCACCTTGACAAATGTACGGTTGGGGGTTGTGGGGTCAACTTGTGTTGCACCATGCAATAACTCAGAAGAGTCTTGCATGCAACCATACATAGAACTCGGAAACCCTGAAGCCCCTAAAGCCATCGAGGACACATCAGAATTAACTGAAGAAGTACCAATACCGGAAAGTGTAGTGGGAAGTAGGAGTCCAGAGTCAATATTAGCACCAAAAAGAGCATGATTCTGGGTGTCCAAGCCACAGTTTTCCTGCTCCACAACATTATCTTTACTGGGATACAGTGGAAGTGAAACTGAGTTGGCAGCTGCATTGACCTGCGCATGTGTAAACTTTGACAACCATGGTTGTTGGGATGGCTCACTCAGCATGGACTGACCAGTTCTTGAGAAATTGAAAAGATTGCTAGTTCCTTCATTGCAAAGTGAACCCAGCATATTTTGTACAGTAGGAGCAACAGATGTTGAAAATTTAGTATTTGTATCTGAGAAGTCCGCTTTAGAAAATGAAGGAGATGGAACATTAGACTGTTGCCTCTGCTGCACCTGATCAGTTTGAATCAGAAATGCATCCTGGTAAGTATGTTGTTGTTGTTGTTCCTCTGGTTGATTGTTGACTTCTTGTTGCATATGCCTAGGCAGATTCTCTGGTAGCATTTGGGTCTGTGCTTGAAGCATATGTGAGGGAATTGATGGTTGAATTACTTGCTGTGGCTGCAAGAGGGGATTTTGGCTGCTCAAATGTTGATATTGAAAAGGTTGCTGCAACTGCAAAAATTGCTGTTTCAGAGAATCCCCACTTACATTCTGCAAACCAGCTGCCAACATCGCTTGGTACTGCTGACTAAGATCATTTCTGACAAAGGTTTGATCCACTCTCTGCTGTGTCCAGGGAAACATACCAACATTCTGAAAATTAAGAGGGTGAAGTCCTTGCTCTGCAGTTTCTCCTCTTAGCCATGTCATGCCATTAACAGCTCCTTCTCTGCTATCTGTAATAAGAGCATGGGGGACAATATTTCTTGAGAGGGAGAGAGATGGGCTTGAAGAGGCTTCTGTACCATAGCTTTCAACTTGCCCAGGTACATATACCTTTCAGTTTTTATAGTTAAAAAAAATGACAAACAAAAGCCTTCAATATATTTTCCACCCTTTGGGTTGGGGGTGGGGGGCAACAAGCATACAAGAGTGCTCAGTGTTGAAGATACAAAGAAATGAATGATAAGCCCAAGGAAATGATTTAGCATTTTAGAGAGATTAGATCCAAATACAATAATATCTAATAACAACGTATTTATCTATTGTATTACCACATTGAAAAAAGAACAAAAAACTATATATATCGCGCAGACCAACTTTTTAGACAATAGATATGTTCGCTTACACAATGCTATATCATATAGCCTCCTATGCATGCAACTACTGCATCCATACCAGGCCATTGCCTTCTCTTATAGAATATAAGTTTCCAACCACGGTCTGTTAATTAGAGGGTATCAAAACAGGGAAAAGACTTCTGTTTGAATCCCTTACTAATATAATACAAAAACTTATTCTGGAAAAGTCTGGCCCACATGAGATCATCAGTTAATATAACTTTGAAAACAAAAAATAAAAAATTACACCATTATCGATCAGCTTAACTGCTTAAGAGTTGTCAGCTCCCGACATTCCAACTCCAAATCTCAATCTTTCACCAAAAGGGGCTTACTAGATTTTTTTTAATTTTTTTAAGAAAAAAATATCACCAAAAAGGTGATGTAAATGAGGGTATAAAATAATGTGAATCTCACATCCCCATACTTGATATTTTTAATATACATTTACTCTTTAATGGAAGTCATCCTTCCTACACTTGTGACATCTATTATTCCTTGGCCATATTCTTGCTTTCCTCAGGTTCTATTATTTAAAAAAGGGGGGGGGGGGGAGATCTTTAACAAAACAAAAAATAAAAGGAATCAAAAGAGAGGAAATTGGCAACAAGATGAAATGCAAGAGACCAAGCATTTACACATACTAATCCCACAAATAACTTCCACTAGGCTTTTTGAACAAATAAGGCTGGAAAGTGATGGCGAAAGAATACAATTAGGACTCATCCAATTTATCAAGAAATGAATTATTCTTAAAGCTAGACTGAATTTAAATAGATTAACAATAGCAAACTTAGACATATCACATGTTTCTGCTCATCATAGAAAACCATGTTAATCGACATGGAAAAGAGAAGGGGAGAAAAATCCAAGAAACATTACAAATACCTTGAAAGGACGAGGCACCGGGATACCAAGGGCGTTTCAGCCTGAGAGGAAATAGTGATGGATACATGGGAAAAGTAGTCAGAGGCTCAATTTCCCACAGAGATACCCGAGGCTGCCTCTCACCTGCAGTTGATTCATCCCAGCCAACCTACATTGCAAATAAAATGAGAAAAAAAAAAAAAAAAAAAAACAAAAAGAAAAACAGAAACAAAGGGGATAATAACAAGCAACGAAACATAATTCTGATACATTCTATCATGATACTAAAATATTTTCCCTCACCCACATAGGCAAGACCATTGAGGCAAGATAATTTAAAAGGGAAAAAAGAAAAATAAAAACTAGCAAAGATGTGTTTAATATCAACTAAACAAAAATAAACTGGATGATTGACTGCTAATGTACTTTTTGGAGCAAATTCTTCTCTACAAACAACTTTTCATCAATTGATGAAAAATAAAACAGTATAGGCAGTTACATGCTTAAAAGCCACAACAGGAACGCATTTGCGCAATCGAATACTAAGGTATCTAATTTAACCGACAGCACAAATGCAAAATTGCATGCCATAATAAGAGAAACCAAAGAAATAAAAAATATTTACCTTGACGGATCGCCAATGAGAATTTGGCCAACGAGCAGGATCTAGGTCACCAATACCCGTGATCGTACCCATGTATCTGGATAATAGAAACCATCCACATATAAGAAAACAAAGCCCCAGTGCAAAAGCAATTATGATGCTCAAGCAACACCCAATAAGTGTCATGCCGTTAAACGATATGTGATATTTATAAAGAAATAATGGAAAGAGGCATAGGAAAACTATCCCTGCCATGGAGTGTCTCTGATAACAAAATCAGTTAAAGACGCAAACCATAGCCTGTGCTACTTCCTGCCTTCATCGCCATTTACTATGTGTCAGCCACTAATAATATATGGTAATCGAAGCATGAAAATCCCAATAAAAGCTTCTAACTACATAAAAACCCACCAAATAACTCTCACACCAAAAGGTGGCCCGATTATACAAGCAACCTATCAAAATACAAATGCCATGGAAATGTAATGAAATTAGATGCAATACTAGAATCTAATCAATGGATCACTAAAGAATAACAATTCAATAATAGTTGCATACGTCAATTCAAGAATTAACAAAAGCAAATATTGACTCAAAAGAATTTAGAATAATCATTACAATACCTGCGAACACTTGATTCTTCAGTTTCAAAAAGCATCCGAAAACGCATCCCAACAGAAACACGGGTATGATATACTGCCTTAATATATTTTGAAAGAGGAATCACAAATTCAGATGGACTAGCCCTGAATAAAATGGACATGTTAGTAGAGCTGAAACGAGTACAAATAATAAAACAGCTTAAACTAATGATTGCCACCTTGGGTTATAAAAGATCGTGAAACAGCTATTAGTCGCAGCAGCATGAGCTGCTGCAGCAAGCAGTCCAATGTGCATGCTGTCACTAGATAAAACAGACGATGGCATCACAGTTTGTGGTCTAGTGGCACGGCGAATCCCCAAAAGGAGCTGATTTTTCTCATTCCTATTGATGAGAATTAATAAATTTGTTACATAACGGGTAAATAAATTCAGTCAATATCAAACAAATTGAAACTGACAACTACAGAACAAAAGTCAAGAGGAAAAAATACCAGATAAAAAGAACGGAATCCCCAGCGACAAGTCTCTTGGCGCTGACAAACACACTCCACCCTGTAGTCAGAAGATGTCTTTTGGGCTGTCCTGCATAACGAAGCCGCAATAGAACATGTCAAGATGCGCATTAATAACGTGAAACGTTTGCAACACTAGCCATTATTTGAGAAGTTTCTCCTATCATACCACATGGGAAAATTGGGGGAATGGGTTTATGCATATAACTTGTCAAACTTTAAAATAAAACTCAAAATTAAAAGGAGCGCAAAAAATTTATTAGAGATATTTAGGAATCAAAGTAAATGAAATATTTTTCAGCAATATCCACTAGCTTCTTACACGAACCTATAATAAATTGGAACAAATTTATTAACAAGGCATCAAGGGTGCCACCACAACACACAAAGCTTCAATAATGAATCGCTGGTGAAGATGTAAATGAGGTTAGTGTGATTAAGGAGAATCTTATGTAAGGCAAACTTATCAAGTTCCAATATTTTGTACAGGATCCACAGATACATTGCACGCATCAATATTGTCCATTCCTCCTGCTCAAGTGGAGGATGCTAATATTACCCATTAATTCCAAAAACTGGATTGTTAACTACCCACAGTTTATCAGCAAATTAAAATACAAATAAAAAGTTGTACCTAATTCAGTAACATTTTTTAGCAGTACAGCTTATGTGAATTTAAATTAAGATTATACACGTCCACGTGAGATACACCTTCCCCCCCCCCCCTTAAGAACTAAAAGGTGAGAGTTCGAGTGAGATTCACTGCAAAACACTGGATATAAAGTGCAATTTACCCAAAAAAAAAAAAATATTAAAATAAAACAAAAGGACATATGTTTATATAACATTAGAAATACTAAATTGTGGAATTTACAGGTCAAATAAAATAAAGAAGAAAAAAATTAAGAAAAACTACATGTTAACTGATGAAGGCAATCCAATATGGAAATTATTACATCAAAAACAGAGGAGCTAGGAAAGGTATCTCATTATCCAAAGGTGGAGATTGAATCATTCGTATCCAATATCTCAAGAAATTGTAAAGGAGTTGTTAGAAACTATCTCCTTACGCCATATTTATGAACACTTCATTCCTAATTCAAAGTGTCTACTAGGATTGGAATATGTTCAATTTTTTTTTTTTTCCCCCAATTCGCTACAATAATTTCCCCAGTAGCTATAGAGTCAAATTACTATTTCAGGTTTCAATGATTATTAATATGCTTTCTCTTAATATTTAGTATGTTAATTCAAACACCTTGAATTTTCTTGAAAAATGAAAAGAATCAAGAGTTTGATTTCAACAGACAACACAGAGAGTCTTAAAACCTAATTAAAAGATGCTATTTCAAAAGGTTTTCCACAATACTACTCTACAGGTTTTTAAGTATTAATTTTAGGTCACTAGAATACCTTTAGGGAAGCAATAGTTAAAATTGAGTGCTAATTTTGTTTAAGTCCAAATTTATGTGCTGCCAAATTCCTTGGCAAATTATAAAAGTAATTCACCAATTCAAAAGGATTCCGTTTGTAATTGTTTAGAGAAAGGTCTAATTTTGTTTTAACAGGGGTTCTAATTGTATTAGGAATATTTAGAGTACTGGTTTAAGAGTTTTGGTGTGTAATTGATCAAAGCACAAATCTGGCAACAAGGTTCTAGTGGGGACTACCACTATGTGATTTGGAAAATTAAACAATGGAATTTGAAGAGAAAGTCTTCAAACATTTTATATATGTGGTGGGACCATGGAGGTCATTGTTTTCAAAGTGAAGACATAAATTTGTCAGTGACTTGCGTGAAAAAAAGCCTTGTCAGACTTTTCTTGGTTTTGTAAACCAACATCAAAGGAATTGAAAGAGCACTACGTGACATGACTTGATTGAATAAAGCAATGTTGGAAGTTAAAACAAAATCAATCAATTCTGTGCAGGTTGGATTTCATGGATATAGCAAATAGTTTGCTTTTCCGGTAACTCGCTTTGCTTGGAAATGGTACGAGGGAGTTTTTATCATAATTTTTCGCTGGATGTTTGTTGAGTATTGCTGAGAATTACAAGCAGCATGCTTCACTCTCACTAGGACTTTGCTAGGGCAAACAACTGGTTCATGTTCTGAAATTTTCTATTTTCAAAATCCATTTTGGAAAAGAATTATGTTTCCTACTTAAAGGGATGTTGGTACTACGGTTTCTACACAAGAAGAACACATTGTGAGAATCTAAGAGCCTCAACATTCAACTCCCTCATAATCATTAACCACAAAAGAGTTCTACATCAATTATGTTGTGCATCAGTGAGTTGGTGAAGGATAGAATGGGTTTCCTATTTAAAGGGATGTTGGCACTACGTTAATAAATAGAAAGAACACATTGTGAGCATCTAAGAGCCTCAACAGTCAACTCTCTCATAACCCTTAACCACAAAAGAGTTCTACATCAATTATGTGGTGCATCACGGCGTGTTAGTGAAGGTGTTCAGTAATCTTTGTGTGTGTTGTGAAGATTGGGGTAGCTTGTTAAGTGTCTGTAAAGAAGTCTTCAACTTGATCAGTGTATTGTGGATGGAAGCAAAGAGTTGATAGACAGATGTCATCGTCTATTAACGGCCAAAACTTTGTAACCGAGACGTTCAAAGTACAGTGGAAGATTCGTTGGGTCTCAACCAAACTCGTGGTTTTTATCCAAAAGGGTCTCTATGTATGTATCATGTCTCTCTATTTGCATTCTTTTTTGCTTTGGCACAAAGATAGTTGGTTTGTGTTTGGTTGATTGGATCAATTTCACGCTAGCATGCCATAGGAAATTTTTCAATTTTTATTAAAATTTTGTTTAATTTAGTTGTCATCAGAACATGAAAAAACACCAGCCACCATTGTATACAGGTTATATGAAGTGGTAAATAAGAATGATTTAAGACCGTGTGGACCAAGCAACTTCTTCTATCCTTCTAAAATTGCCTCCTTCCAAAAGTACCACATAACACAAAGGGGCCATCTAGTAAGCTTTATTAGGAATTGAACTATACAACCTTCAAGGCCAAGCTTTGTTTGCTATTCAATAATCAATAAAGGAGGTATGATAATAAGCATAAAAGGGATGGAACCCATAT
>QLOD02000017.1:23375149-23391244 GCA_003260245.2 Sideroxylon spinosum | reverse complement strand
TGGTTATAGGATCATGGGTAGCAGAGTAATAAGATGATATGCTGTAAATACATATTGGTAAATGGACAAACTAGAGGATAGTGTAGTGGCAGTTGGAGCTGCTATCAAACATGGGTCTGGTAGTACACTTTTGACAAAAATGAACAAAGGATACAATGATTGCATGAATGCACATGGAATAGGCGCATGAGTATCTATCGGAACCTAAATGTTATAGGAGTACCACTGACAAGTCGGAAGGTATGTGGGAAACTTGGCTAAGGACAATGAAGTGCAATTATTGCTAGATATGCTCACAATCAGAAACTTTGAGTAAAGATAAGTGTTGTACAACAATTACAACAATGGCTGATGGCATGCTGAAGCTAGTTTCTCCTTGGCTCTCGAACCATTGACGGAAGGTTGTCTAGGAAAAGTTTACACAGGAAGTGGAGAGATTGGTTATAAGACGATAAAAAATAGTCTTTGCATGGGGAGTGCAAGTATCAGAGGCATCCTGGTGGGGGGTGCAAGCATTCTAATGAGGGGTGCAACTCCCCAGAGGGCATGGTGATTAATGTTTTCTGTGACAAAAAGAGCGCAAACTTGATCTTGTAGGGAGTTCAGGACGTGCAGAATTGCCAAACAATACAAAGATACCGAAACATTGAAGCTTTGCAAGAGTACCCCAGGCGAGGAGGTACTAGCATCTCAAATGATAGAGATGTGCGGGCAACGCTGAAGGTTGAAAAAAAATATTGCACTCGGATGACAGAGTGTGAGCATCTCGGACAGGGGGTTTCGTTGTCTGGTGACAGAGCAAAACAACTATGGACAGAGCCATTATACGGAATTTAGATTTCAGTTATGATGCGCATAATTGAAGGCACTTGGATATTGGAGTGTGATTGGTATCCCTACTATAATAAGCATAATTGGTGAAGGGAACTCGGATGGAACAGTGCAGGCACCTCATACTGGGGTATAGTATCTATAGTGGAAACATTATTAAGGGTGTAATCAGTGGCAATGGCAGTGGGAGGCACTCTTAGTAGTGGCTAGTGAATGCAGCCCACACAGCTGCATGATGTGGCAGACATTCCAAAAGTTAGCTCTAGGAAGAATTTGTTGCCGGAGGCAACAAACATTAATTGCTCTAATTTCACCTCTTTGGATGTAGGCAAGAGGCTGAATCACATTAAATTGTTTGTGTGTTGTGCTTGCTTATTTGTTTCTGGACCCAACATATTTTGCTTTTCTTTTTGTGGGCTTTAGAGAGAGACTCTCTGAAGCCTAAACGTGGTCATCAAATAAACACTTTCTCCTCTCACTTTTTACAGAATGCAACAGCTGCGACACATAAGATTACAAAAAGGTTCAGTCATTTAATGTTTTTGATGCACTATAAGACTGTTATCACTTGGATTGCCCGGTTTAAGTTGCCGCTGTTGAAGGCCTATACAATTTGTTGATGCCCGTTTGTTTCCCTAAGCTGCTATTGAAAATCATCCTGCAGGTACCTGCACTTTCTTTTGATGATAGTAACTTTTCATTGTGGGGGAGTGGAGAATGGTGGATGCTGCTGGCAGCTCAAAGCATGGCAGTTGGTACTGTAATGGTTCGCTGGGTTTCCCGGTACTCTGATCCTGTAATGGCTACTGGATGGGTGAGCTATCTTTCTTTGTTTATGCATATGATCATCCCATTTTCTGAAATCCTTATCCCAGCTATACGGGGTCAGGTGGGGAAATTGTTTTTGCAGTTAATTTCTCTCTAAATTCATATCCCTTGCAACTTGAGTAGTTGCTTGGCATGAAATGCTTTCTTGTATGTTACCCAACCAATATGGTTGGCTATCTTACATGTTACATAAATATAAAAAAATTCACAAGCACACAGAAAACAAAGAGAAACGCAAGAACATATAGATTTAGGTGATTCAGCTACTTGTTTATCTTCACAGGCAAAGTATTTTGTATTTCACTCAATTTAGTTTCCAGCGTTACAAACCCTAAATCTAGCCGCCTACACATATCAAGGGAGGAGGGCACTGCAGACTGCACTCCAGCCTTCAGGCTATAAGCCACCCATAAAAAATGCAGCATTATCTTCAGTTGGTGGTACCTCTAATTTGTCACTAATTGTTCTGAGATTGCTTGTGGAATATGTATTTTCTTGTATAGCCATTCATTTATCTTAAAATCCCTAATATTTCCCTAGATTGTTATTCATTGGACCCAAGATTCATTTCAGCACCTAGTAAGGAACACCATAACCAAGACATTTTGGACTATGCATGTCTTTTATGAAATTTGTGAGCTCTCCCGAAATGGTGGGTCATAACATGATGGACAAAAAAGCACTTGTAAGGCTTCTAATTCATTTTTCAAGGATTGTAGGATCACTCATTGCTATATTTAGAGAACTACCAAAAAATAAGGGGAGATTAGGTATTGATACATGTTCGATTTCTATTGCAGCATATGATAATTGGAGGACTTCCCCTTGTGGTGATCTCCATTCTGAATCATGACGCTGCTCTCAATGGGAGTTTGTTGGAGCTTACATCAAATGACCTTTTGGCCCTACTTTATTCTTCCATTTTTGGGAGTGCCGTCAGCTATGGTGTATACTTCTATAATGCTACAAGAGGTTGGTTCCAGGTTTTCTCATGATCTTGATTTCATGTCTTTGCATGTGAGTTAGGATATATTTCTTTTTGGCAGTTTGTTATCTTTCCTCAAGGCTCTTTTCTTTAGTTACAATTATTCTTTTTTTTTTTTTTTTTTCGAATTCTTTTTTCTTGCAACTCTGCCTGGGCATCATCATATCAAACACAGTTACGTTGCACATTTTTCCAAGTCCAAGCTTTATTTTTTTGCAATTGACATGGATTTGCTAATGCATTTCAGGTAGCCTGACAAAGCTCAGCTCCCTAACGTTTCTAACTCCAATGTTTGCTTCAATTTTTGGGTAAGGTTATCCAATAAAGTGTTACAAAGAGATGAAACTGCTTCAATCCTCTAGATTAATGATCAGTTTTTATTAGTGAATGCTTATTTCATACATTAAAGATGAAGTTAACTAGACCCAGTATTCATGAAGCTGTGCTTCCTTCCCCAGTCCGTTCGTAGCCATTTTCCTTATTTGTGCCTACTTTGTTTAACATACTTATTCTAACTACAGGTTCCTTTATCTTGGTGAGACCTTCTCACCAGTGCAACTTGTTGGAGCTTCTGTTACTCTGGCTGCAATATACATGGTTAATTACAAGGACAATTCAGAATGAGCGTGCTCAGAATGGGTGTAGCTAACACGCAAACAACAAAAGCAAGAAGATAAGCGGCTGCATGGGTGTTGGCACTTCTACTTTCCGCCCAAGCTTGTTTATCAGATATATGCAAATAATATATGACAGCTTAAATCTGATCACGTGATGGCAGAAACACTTGCAAAGATACGACAGCTTAAATCTGAACACGTGAAGGTGAAAAGAGTGGATTTGAAAAGTTGAAGGGCGCTTACTATACGCGAAATGATACATTACTGTATGACGGAGTTGTCATTTTTTGGGGTAATTGCCTCAAGTATATGGTGTCATGACTCACCGGTAGAGTCAAGGCCTTTGTATAACTCATTTGTACAGCATAAAGTCAAAGATATGTGTTCATGACCCAGGTGGCAATGCAAGCATTGATTATGATTACATGAGCCTGTTTGGCATTCTAAAAAAGTACTAAAAATACTGAAAATCTTTAAAATTTTCTAACACGATTTGTACTCCTTGTATGTCAAGAAATTTTTATAAATTTATATATATTTATATAACTTAACAAATTTTTATGAATTTTAATAAAATTTTTACAAACTCTAATTACTTTTTTATGAATCTTAAAATTTTTTTAATCACTTTCAATAAATTCAATAAATTAAATTCTGATATAAAATCATTCCGACAAAATTTTAAAAAATTATTTGGATGTTTTTTTTTCAAAAAATTAATATACAAGTTAAAAAATTTTAATATTTATATCTGAAAAATATAATTTGATAATTACATGTTAAATGTCAAAAAGTTACGCAAAAATCAAATTTTTTTTTTTTTTTTCATTGTGTCAAACAACTGTTTCATGTATTTTGGTTATTGAGACAATATGCACTTACTGCGTAAGATTGTTTACATTTGCACCTTCCCATGTTCTAATTTTGTCTTGTCTAATGAGTCACCTATTAATCGGGACAATTTGTAATTTGAATGAAAAATGTACGAATTCTTAACCGAGGAGAATGCTCAAGTAATCTGTCAAAAATTTGATTAGTTGGGTCTCTCTTTTGGGCACAAAAAGCATCTATATCTTTATTTGGAGTTGAACAGAGCGAAATGCTCTTTCCTATAAAAAAAAACATGAATTAATCAAACAATTCTGTCAACAAAAAAGTTACTGAAGAAAGGGTTGCAAGTTTGCAACCTAGCGCAAATGAAGTCAAAAAGAAACAACCGAAAAGGTAATGTCACATGTTTAGGTTGAATCAGCTGCGAGCGCAGGAGGAATTGAGTGGAGATCTCTACCAGAACCAAGCCTGGCCCTCCCTATTCCATTCCGCTGCCGTTCAGATTCTCTCTCCTTCTCAGCCAACCTCCTTCCTGGCTCAATTGAATCAGCTGAATTGTGTTCCAATAAAGTGACATGTTGAAAAGTTATTACGTTTCGTAAAAACGTCATTGGGTTTGCAAAAATATGTTAAGAAATGCAGTTATACATAGATTTTTATAAAAGTTTCATAAAATATGAGATGAATAAAATGTATGAGAGAGTCTTTGAATTTTTTTATAAGTTTTCAAATATTTTTGTTGATTTTTAGCAAACTAAACGCTTCAATTGACAGCAACATATGGGTTTAGTTTTTGTAACGAAGCAGAATATAAGCGTAGAAAAATAATGGTAATGGAGGAAAGGCAACGAAATAATAAAAATGAGTTATATGGAGTAAAAGTGAAGGACTGTAGAAATATCAAAATTACTCGTATCTAGTGGGTATCAGCTTCATCCGTCCCGTTTGGAGAGTGTATTGGGATATTAATAACGAGGACAGGGATTGGTATGGGGATTTTATAATTTATCCGAACGGGTACGAGGACGAGGTCGGATATTCTAATCTCCACCCCATTCCCCCGTATCAGTTTAAATATAATTTATATATTTTGATTTTAATAATTATTTAATTATATATATATCAAAAATAAAAATGTAAAAACTACGTGAGCTGTTATCCGAACCCTAAGCTCCTTCTTTTTGTCCGTCGCTGTCCACTTTCTTCTCTTTTTCCTCCACATCAAGTCTTATTCTGATTTGAGGTATTTTGTTTTGAAATTATATTTTTTTTATTTTGGTTTGAGGTTTTTGTTTATAGAAATTTCAATACTTTAAGTTGCGTTGAGGAAAATAATGGTGATAATATTGTCATATATATGTATATCACCATCTTTTGTTTGAGTTTGGACTATGTATTTTTTGTTTTGTTTTTTCTTATTAATTTATTCTTTTTATTATTAAATAAAAAATTATTATATTTGACGAATAAACGAGGACGGAAACAGGAACTAAGAATCCGTTAATTAGTAGGGGCGGGTATGAAGAAAATTTTCATCCCTGAAACAGGGATGGGGATAACCATATAATCTCTATACCCGTCCCTTGACATCCTTAGAGGACTGTGACATCGTTTTTTTTTTTTTTTTTGTTAAAAAAAAATTTACATAGAGTATCCTAAATCTAAGATTTCTTACAATTTCTAGAACTTGGTAATTTTTGTAAATGTCAAAGTTTTATTTCAGAATATTTTTGTATTTAATATTTGTACAAAATAAATTAGATAATAATTGTTTTAAATCAAAATTTTAAGAGACTGGTCTATAAAATCTTAATTATACGAACACTAATTTAACCAAAAGTTGGATATTTTACTAAATTCATACAAAATTACTGCATACAAAAGAGTTGCAATTTTTTCTAAATATTTTACCCAAAATTGAATATTTTTACCAAATGCATAAAATGTTACAATTTGTAATTTTTGCAAAGATTACAATACTAACTGGCCTTATATAAATGATATATTGAAACTTGGCACTCATATTATCAGTGATTGAATTTAAATTCGATAATTACTCATTTCAGTTTTTTAAGAGAAATTTAGAACTTGTTAGGTGTGTCAAAAATTCTAAAAAATATTAAAAGTTTCTGTAAACCTTTAAAATTCTATAACACATTTTACATTTTTTATATTTCGTGAAATTTTTATAAATTTATATAATCTACGTATCCCAACAAATGTTTATAAACCCTAATAAATTTTTTATAAACCCCAATTATATTTCATAAACCCTAAAACTTTTTTACAAATTATAAAAAATTTTCAAAGATTTTTAATAAATTCTGATGTAAAAACCATTTTGATGGATCCAAAAAAAACCATTCGGACAGTTTTTCTTTCTAAAAAATTAATGCAAAAATAAAAAAAATTTCACTATTCATCTCTAAAGAATATAGTTTGATGGTCAAATCACATTTTTTGTTATTTTTCGTTTGTTTTTCATTACTGCAAATGCACCCTCGTTCGTACGAGTTAAAATTATTTTTGGTATCTATAAACGTAAATATTTTTTAGAAGTTATGTATCCATGTAGAGATGTAAATTGTAATTATGAAATTTTGAAGCTATTTTTTTTAGTAGGAATGACTGTATATAACATCCGTGCCATTTATTTTAAATTTTATTCAAATTTAGAACTTGAGGTATAGCCCGAATTATTTGAATTTAAATTTTTTTTTTCTTCAGACGCAGGGGTCAAATAAAAAAAAATTAAATAATGAAATATAATAATTTTTAAGAATATTCCCTCAAAAACTAAAATTTTGACCGATAAAAATTATTTTTTAGTAAACTCAATTATCATTTATCTTACAAATGATTTTATATGTATTTTAAATTTTATCATATTCTAAGAATGAATATTACATATAAATTAAAATTGTTAACTTAAATTCTATTTAATTATGATTTTTAAGAAATTAAATTTTCAAAATTAAAATACTATGATTTACGTTTTCCTCTATAGTGATTTTAAAAAATTAATTGAAGAAAAAGACTCAAATACATGAAATAGTTATCAAAGTCTGAATTTTAAAAAAAATTAAATTAAGAAATTATTATAATTTTTTCAATTTAAATTTTTATTTAAAGTTTCGACTGTAAAAGAGAAATTTAATATTAATTTTACTCGAAGTACCATACTCACTAGTTGATGCTAGTTGTGCCTGTGGCTGTGTCGCAACAGATATTCTCTCTCTTGTCCTCAAAATGTGCGGGCTTCTGCGACTGCGAAACGCTCTGTTTTTTCCTTTTTAATCTGATATTTTTTTCAGGAAGAAGAAAGGGAAAACAGGAGGAGAAAATGGCATCAATGTCCCTCCTCTTTGCTTCTTCTTCTCCGTCATCGTCATCTCATGGCTGTTGTTGCAGCAACAGCACTGGTCGAATTGCAATCCGTTTGCCTCATCGTCATGATTTCCGGAGAACCAAACTACCCAAGGCCGTGGCAGTTGCAGCTTCACCCCTTTCTCCTCCCACCATCGCCACTCTTCCTCAGAACAGAGCTCTATCTTACAAATACCCCACCAGGGTTTTCACCACCGGAAGAACTAACAGCACTGGTAAGCTCAATCACGTCAGTTGCGTCACCGAAAAAAGAGCCGCAGATTCCGACATCCAAGTCGATCCGTCGCCACCACCACCGCCCTCTTCCGCAGTCGATTGTGTCGGCACCGGCGTCGACGTCGAATGTTGCGCAACAGATGAGCTTTCGACAAGCTCGAACTCAATCGTCGAGGAGGGCAAATTGTCGTCGCCATTTAAAATGTCGATTTTTGGGGTGGAATTGTGGGAATTGGCGTTGCTGATTTCGCCGTTCTTCTTTTGGGGGACGGGTACGGTGGCGATGAAGGGAGTCTTACCCAAGACCGGCCCTTTCTTCGTCCCGGCGTTCCGTCTAATACCGGCCGGCTTGTCCTTGGTTGCTTTTGCTACCTCTCGAGGTCGGCCTCTCCCATCCGGACTTACTGCTTGGCTCTCCATCTCTCTCTTCGCGCTCGTCGACGCCTCTTGTTTTCAGGTCCCCACCCCCCCCCCCCCCCTTTTGGTGTCTCCCTGCGATTAGGGGTAAAAATGAATCGATTCGAATCAAGCTTTAACTTTTCAATAACTCCATTAAATTAAAATGAGTCATTTTAATTTAAAATATAATAAATAAATTATTGTTAAATATATATATATATATATTATTGTATCGTGCGGTTTCCCAGGTTGAGCTTTTCTGGGTTCAAGTTGGGACGTAAACAAGTTACAAATTAAGCTTAATTTGAGCTTGAGCCGAGTTATTTTTTCAAGTCGAGCTATTTTAGTTACAAATTGAGCTCAAGCCGAGTTAACTTTTTCAAGTTGAGCTCGAATAGCTGGATTTATTTCCACCCCAGCTGCAACATACCGTTGCCAATTATGGAATTAACAATCTGTTGCTCGAACAGGGTTTTCTTATCGAAGGATTAGAGAGGACGTCTTTGGGTCTGGCAGTGTATGTGCTGTTATTCCTTGCTATATAGCTTTCAATTCTAATTGCTATGAACAACAAATTTAATTAAACACCTCTGGGTTTTGGAAGATCTTTGATTCCTTTTTAATGTTTAGCTGCACAATTGAGTTTCTGTTTTGACAATTTTCAAGTTCTTTGGATTCCTGTAAATTATTATTTTATTGAGTTCTGCTAATAACTTGTGGGTATTCAATAATTTCTGTATCCAAAGTTGAAGAAGGGCCAATGGGCAATGACAGAGACAAACCAAAAAGGGTGGCGTCAAATGATTTACGTGCATTATAATATATTGCAATTAGCAAATTAGGCTTTCCCAAACTTTGTATTTATAATATTTTTATATAAAGTTGAAGTGACTCAATTGAAAAAATAAAAAAAATCTTTGAGGATCAAACAAAGATATTACCAAATGATTTAATGTTTCATACATCTTATATAACAGTTGGGCTTTCCTAAACTATGCATTTAAAGTCCATTTACTACATCCTTTTAGCTATGTTGCTGAGTTATTTGACAGAATAGTGCTTATATCTATGAAGTGAGATTACTCTGTTCAATTGATATGATAATGGGTGATAAGCTTAACATTTGACAGGAGTTTGAACGAACTTTTTCAGGTGATAATTGATTCACAGCCTTTGACAGTGGCTGTACTCGCTGCCCTGTTATTGGCGAATCCATTGGGCTTATTGGAGCTGTGGGGCTTGTGCTTGGTGTCATTGGCCTTCTGCTTCTTGAGGTACGTTTTTTTTTTTTTGTAAAATGTGAGAGTTTTTGACATAAGGGAAAAAAAAAAAAAAAAAGAATTCAAATCATACAAGGGGAAACCTCCAGGTGATTTGACTAGTGTCTTATTTTTTCATTCCAGTTAATCTCAATGTTTCATGAGCTTGTTTACCTAGGCAATTTTTACGTTACCCAGAAGGCTATTAATGATATTAAGATTAAGATGTGTTTCCTCTATTGTTGAAGCGTTGTTAATGTTTATCAATTTTTACATCTACATATTTGTTGCTTATTGACTGCATATGGTATGCATGCAAAAACTTTCTCTGCCCTGCAGGTGCTGTTTTGTGTTTATATGTGATTGGTTGTTATTTATTTATTTATTTGTTGGTGTAATATCTCAAGTGCTAAATTAATCAAGTGACCCTTCTCGTAACTGGTTGTCGGATGCCTGTAAAAGATTTGTGGATGATAGATGATAGCAGACGAAATATGAGACAGACATTGGATCTTTGGGATGCACAAGCCTGCTTCAGTCCCCGGTCCCCAAGGGTGGTACAAGGGTAGACCGGAGACACTTCTAACATTAGCAGCACAAAATGGCTTCCTTGATCACGAACTTGCATTCTCAAGCTTGGTAGCCTGAGTTTTAATCTCTCGGGGACGTCATTAGTAAAAGCTTGCATAGAAGATAAGATTTTGGGTACAAACACATGTTGCATGCAGACAGGCTACAGAAATGTAAGCAAGAAGATCCTTTTCTTGAATTTATGTTTAAAATAAATTTCATAACTAAAATTTGGCTTATTCTTCCCAAATGCTCAATGAGAACGCAAATGGAGTATTGCCTAATATTTGTAAATGTTAGTTGAACATGTCCTTATATGTCCATATTCATAAAAATAGATAAATGAAGTTCAATATTGCATACATCCCTGGCATATCCCAATCATTTCATTGACCCTTCACAATAATTGCAAATAGAAAAAATAAAAAAGACTAATTGTGGCTGCATAGCGCGTACACATGCATCTAGACCCCCCTCCCCCCACCCACAAAAAAAAAAAGGAAAGAAAGAAAGAAAACATCTTCACCAGGCATGGTTTTGAAACCCTGGTACTACATCCACTTCTCTAGGAGACTGTAACCAATATTCCCTTTTAACTGAATTGATCGTTGATACAAACTTAGGAAACTAACTATTTATTTGTTTATCCTGTAATGCATGCATGCTGCGTGCTTATCAAAAATAAACCGGTGTTATGTTGGGCCGTCGTTGTCAAATCGAGATTCGAATTGTGAATCAAAATCTTAAATTTGAGAATCATGGATTGCAAGATTCTGTAACTTCTAAAAGTTAATTGCAAATATTAATATGTATTAGAAAATATTCCATATATCTCAATGTTTGGCAAAATTTGAGACCAAATCTCATAGGTTGACAAAAAGTAAGACCCAAAAAAAAAAAAAAAAAAAAAAAAAAACACAAAAGAAAGAAAAAAAACATAGAGTAATTCATCACTCATTTTTCTCATCAAGGTCAAGATCATCATTATCGTCATCTTCTTCACCTTCTACTTCACCCATCTCCTCTTCCTCTTGTTCTTCCTTTTCTTCTTTTGCGTTCATTGTGATCATCAATCACTTCAATATCATCATCAACAAGCTCAACAATCTGAAGCTAATGAGGATGGCTAACAACACAAAGCATGTGATAACAAGGATGGCTAACAACACAGCACGTAAGTTGTTGGCAAGTTGATAGTATGGTGTCGCATCACAAACTGGAGAATTGTGGAGGGTGACTGCTGTAATGCACTTGCTGGTATGATGGAATATTTGATTTCTCATATTGGGTTCTAATGGTTATAGGATCATGGGTAGCAGAGTAATAAGATGATATGCTGTAAATACATATTGGTAAATGGACAAACTAGAGGGTAGTGTAGCGACAGTTGGAGCTGCTACCAAACACGGGTCTGGTAGTACAGTTTGACAAAAATGAACAAAGGATACAATGATTGCACGAATGCACATGGAATAGGCGCATGAGTATCTATCGAAACCTAAGTGGTATAGGAGCACCAGTGATAAGTCGGAAGGTGTGTGGGAAACTTGGCTAAGGACAATGAAGTGAAATTATTGCTAGATATGTTCACAATCCAAAACTTTGAGTAAAGTTAAGTGTCTTACAACAATAACAACAATGGCTGATGGTACGCTGAAGCAAGTTTCTCTTTGGCTCTCGGACCATTGACGGAAGATTGTCTGGGAAAGTGTACATAGGAAGTGGAGAGATTGGTTACAAGACGATAAAAAATGGCCTTTGCATGGTATCCTAGCAGGGAGTGCAAGTATCAGAGGCATCCTGGTGGGAGGTGCAAGCATTCTAACGAGGGGTGCAACTCCCCAGAGGGGCGTGGTGATTAATGTTTTCTGTGATAAAAAGAGCATATACTTGATCTTGTAGGGAGTTCAGGACGTGCAGAATTGCCAAACAACACAAAGATACCGAAACATTAAAGCTTTGTAAGAGTATCCCAGGCAAGGTGGTATTAGCATCTCAAACAATAGAGGTGCGGGCAATGCCGAAGGTTGAAAAAAAATATTGCGCTTGGATGACAGAGTGGGAGCATCTCGGACAGGGGGTTTCGTTGTCTGGTGACAGAGCAAAACAACTATGGACAGAGCCATTTTATGGAATTTGGATTTCAGTTCTGATGCGCATAATTGAAGGCAGTTGGATATTGGAGTGTGATTGGTATCCCGACTATAATAAGCATAATTGGTGAAGGGAACTCGGATGAAACAGTGCAGGCACCTCATATTGGGGTGTAGTATCTATAGTGGAAACGCTATTAAGGGTGTAATCAGTGGCAATGGCAGTGGGAGGCACTCTTAGTAGTGGCTAGTAAAAGCAGCCAACACAGCTGCATGATGTGGCAGACATTCCAAAAGTTTGCTCTAGGAAGAATTTGTTGCTGGAGGCAACAAACATTAATTGCTCTCATTTCACCTCTGTGGATATAGGCAAGAGGCTGAATCACATTCAATTGTTTGTGTGTTGTGCTTGCTTATTTGTTTCTGGACCCAACATATTTTGCTTTTCTTTTTGTGGGCTTTAGAGAGAGACTCACCGAAGCCGAAACCTGGTCATGAAATAAACACTTTCCCCTCTCACATTTTTACAGAAGGCAACAGCTGCAACCCATAAGATTACAAAAAGGTTCAGTCATTTAATGTTTTTGATGCATTGGATTGTCCGGTTTAAGAGTCCTGTTGTGCTGTTGAAGGCATATACAATTTGTTGATGCCTGTTTGTTTTCCTAAGCTGCTATTGAAAATCATCCTGCAGGTACCTGCAATTTCTTTTGATGATAGTAACTTTTCATTGTGTGGGAGTGGAGAATGGCGGATGCTGCTGGCAGCTCAAAGCATGGCAGTTGGTACTGTCATGGTTCGCTGGGTTTCCCAGTACTCTGATCCTGTTATGGCTACTGGATGTGTGAGCTACCTTTCTTCTTTGTTTATACATATGATCATCCCATTTTCTGAAATCCTTATCCCAACTGTAGGGGGTCAGGTGGAGAAATTGTTTTTGCAGTTAATTTCTCTATAAATTCATATCCCGTCACTTGTAACTTGCGTAAAATCAAGCCAGTTGCTTGGCATGAAATGCTGTCTTGTATGTTACCCAACCAATATGGATGGCTATCTTACATGTTACATAAATATAAAAAAATCACAAGCAAACAAAAAACAAAGAGAAACGCAAGAACATATAGATTTATGTAATTCAGCTACTTGTTTATCTTCACAGGCAAAGTATTTTGTATTTTCACTCAGTTTAGTTTCCAGGGTTACAAACCCTAAATCTAGCCGCTTATGCACATCAAGGGAGGGCATTGCAGACTGCACTCCACAACACACAGCCTTCAGGCTATGAGCCACCCATAAAAAAATGCACATTATCTTCAGTTGGTGGTACCTCTAATTTGTCACTAATTGTTCTGAGATTTCTTGTGGAATATGCATTTTCTTGTATAGCCATTCATTTATCTTAAAATCCCTAATATTTCCCTAGATTGTTATTCACTGGACCCAAGATTCATTTCAGCATCTAGTAAAGAACACCCTAATCAAGGCATTTTGGATTATGCATGTCTCTTATGAAATTTATGAGCTCTCCCCGAAATGGTGGGTCATCACATGATGGACAAAACAGCACTTGTAAGGCTTCTAATTCATTGTTCAAGGATTTTAGGATCACTCATTGCTATATTTTAGAGAACTACCAAAAAATAAGGAGAGATTAGGTATTGATACATGTTCAATTTCTATTGTAGCATATGATAATTGGAGGACTTCCCTTTGTGGTGATCTCCATTCTGAATCATGACCCTGCTCTCGATGGGAGTTTGTTGGAGCTTACATCAAATGACCTTTTGGCCCTACCTTATTCTTCCATTTTTGGGAGTGCCGTCAGCTATGGTGTATACTTCTATAATGCTACAAGAGGTTGGTTCCAGGTTTTCTCATGATCTTGATTTCATGTCTTTGCATGTGAGTTAGGGATAAATTTCTTTTTGGCAGTTTGTTATCTTTCCTTAAGGCTCTTTTTTTTAGTTACAATTATTATTATTATTTTTTTTTTTGAATTCTATTTTCTTGCAACTCTGTCCGGGGCATCATCAGATTAAACACAGTTACATTGCACATTTTTCCAAGTCCAAGCTTCATTTTTTGCAATTGACATGGATTTGCTAATGCATTTCAGTTAGCCTCACAAAGCTCAGCTCCCTATCCTTTCTAACTCCCATGTTTGCTTCAATTTTTGGGTAAGGTTAACCAATAAAGTGTTACAAAGAGATGAAACTGCTTCAATCCTCTCGATTAGTGACCAGTTTTTATTAGTGAATGCTTATTTCATACATTAAAGATGAAGTTAATTAGACCCAGTATTCATGAAGCTGTGCTTCCTTCCCCAGTCCGTTCATAGCCATTTTCCTTATTTGTGCCTACTCTATTTAACATACGTATTCTAACTACAGGTTCCTTTATCTTGGCGAGACCTTCTCACCAGTGCAACTTGTTGGAGCTTCTATTACTCTGGCTGCAATATACATGGTTAATTGCAAGGACAGATCAGAATGAGCGCATTCAGAATGGGTGTTGCTAACACGCAAACAACAAAAGCAAGAAGATAAGCAGCAGCTTGGGTTTTGGCACTTCTACTTTCCACCCAAGATTGTTTATCAGATATATGCAAATGTATGACAGCTTAAATCTGATCACGTGATGGCAGAAACAGGGTTTGCAAAGATATGACAGCTTAAATCTGAACACGTGAAGGTGAAAACAGTGGATTCGAAAATTTGAAGGGCGCTTACTGTACGCCAAATGATACATTACCGCATGATGGAGTTGTCATTTTTTTGTGTAATTGCCTCTAGTATATGGTGTCGTGACTCACCGGTAGAGCCAAGGCCTTTGTATAATTCATTTGTAGAGCATAAAGTCAAGGTATGTGTTCATGACGCTAGGCGGCAATCCAAGCATTGATAATGATAATACCAGCCTGTTTGGCACTCTAAAAAAATACTGAAAATATTGAAAATTTCTAAAATTTTCTAACACGTTTTGTAAACTCCTTGTATGTCCTTGTATGTCGAGAAATTTTTATACATTTATATATATTTATATATTTTAACAAATTTTTACAAATCTTAATAAAAATTTTACAAGCTCTAATTATTTTTTTACAAATCTCAAAAAAATTTTAGTCACTTTCAGTAAATTGAAATCTAATGTAAAATTGTTTAGACAGAATTCAAAAAACCGTCCAATTTTTCTTTCTAAAAAACTAATACAAAAGGTAAATTTTACTATTTATTTTTAAAAAATATAATTTGATGATTATGTATTAAACGTCAAAAAGTTATGTAAATCATATTTTTCGTTAGTCTTTGTTTTGTTAAATGTACTCCGTATATATGTTTTGGTTATTGAGATATTATCTATATCTATATAATAAAGAAGGTTGGTTGATGTGACATATATATTTGAAATCAACACTTAGATTTTCTTTTGTTTGAAATCAACAATTAAAAGAGAAGGAAAGAGGGGAGGAGGGGAAGGTTGGGTGTGGATCCCACGTGCCTTTAGGCACGGGCCACACCTAGTGTACTTATAGGGTGAGATTGTTCATATTTGATCCTTCCCATGTTTAAATTTTGTCTTGTCTAATGTGTTATCTTTTGATCGAGACATTTTGTAATTATTAAATGAAAAATGTACGAAATTCTTAACCGAGGCGAAGGCTCAAGGAATCCGTCAAAAATGTGATTAGCTGGCTATCTCTTTTGGGCACAAAAAGCATCTACATCTTTATTTGGAGTGGAACAAAGCGAAATGCTCTTTCCTATCAAAAAAACTCATGAATAAATCAAAGTCGACATATAAGTTACAGAAGAAAAGGTTGCAAGTTTGCAACCTAGTGCAAATGAAGTCAGAAAGAAACAACCGAAAAGGTAACGTCACATGTTTAGGTTGAATCAGCTGCGAGTGAAGGAGGAATTGAGTGAAGACCTCTACCAGAACCAAGCCTGCCCCGCCCTATTCCATTCTACTGCTGATCAGATTCTCTCTCCTTTTCAGCCAACATCCTTCCTGGCTCAATTGAATCAGCTGAATTGTGTTCCAACAAAGAACTAGAAACCCAATGTTGTTGACTGCCTGCA
>QLOD02000017.1:23278348-23296615 GCA_003260245.2 Sideroxylon spinosum | reverse complement strand
CTCTCTCTCTCTCTCTCTCTCTCTCTCTTTCCCCGTAGCTCTCAAGAAACCTCTATCCACCGATCTCTGTGATTTCATGGCGACGATGGGACACAATAATCTCAATGCAAAACTCGTGAGTTGTGTATATGCGTATTTATGTATTTGCATGTATATGATTCTTGTACATTTTCTCGTTTTATCCGTGTAACTTCTGACGATGATCTCAGGTTTTGCTCGGCGATATGGGAGCTGGGAAATCGAGCCTTGTCTTGCGCTTCGTCAAAGGCCAGCTCCTCGAATTTCAGGTACCTAATTACTCTTCAATTCTCCGATGATGTCCGCCCACTTTTGACTGTAGAAGGTTTTGCTCAATTTCTCCCACTTTTTTTGGACTTTTAATTTAATTATGTGCTTGTTTTTGATGACGGCGTCGGTGGTTATAGGAATCGACGATCGGAGCGGCGTTCTTCTCTCAAACGGTAGCGGTGAACGACGCTACGGTTAAGTTCGAGATTTGGGACACCGCCGGGCAGGAGAGGTACCACAGCTTGGCCCCTATGTATTACAGAGGTGCCGCTGCGGCTATTATCGTCTACGACATCACTAGCACGGTTCGACGATCTTGCTCTTTTATGATATTATGTTTATACAGCTACAAGTTTATGTGCTTCGTTTGGGATAAACAAAAAAAAAAAAAAACTTTACAAATCCTGTAAACACGAATTACAATATTGTAAAATTTAAATTTTCGAATTAATATACAAAAATACGAGACATTAATTTTTACAAATTTATATAATTTTATACAATTCTAAACACACAACCGTTGACTTGGTGGTGAGTTAGGCTGATTTGCTTGTTTTTGGGTTGATAAACTATTCGTTCTTCTGTTCTGTCATCAGGGCCGTATCAAAGCTGAGGCTGAAAGAAGAAAAAAAAAAAAAATTTAGGTCTTAAAATTTGGGCTTTGTACTACAAATACAAGTACGAGGTATAATTTTTACAAATTAAGAGAAGTTTTAAAAATATTTAAGATTAAAATGAGAATTGAAGTTAAGGAAAGATAAAATTAAAATAATTTATTATATCTATATATATATTTTAAGTTTGCGGCGGTATTATTTCTATAAATTAGGATAAATTTAAAAAATATTTGAGATTAAGATGAGTATTGAAGTTAAGGAAAAGGTAAATTTAAAATTATTGCTATATATACACACTTAAATTTGGGGCCTTCTCATTGTTGCCTAATACTTGAACTGGCCTTGTCTGTCATGCATACTGAGTTATTGAATTTCAAGTGCCTGCAGTTTCTTCTGCTTTTTGTTTGCATGGCTGCAAAGCTCTTTGTTTTTTCATATCCAAATGGGGCCCTCTGACATATGAATTGGGTGTTTTATGAAATGGTCTTCTTATTTTTCGATTGATGATTGGATTTCTTCTTCTTCAAGCTCTCCAGGATTCATTTGCACGGGCAAAGAAGTGGGTGCAAGAACTTCAGAAGCAAGGTACTTATGAGATATTTGTTTGGTAGGCCTTTCTCGGTCAGATGTTGCTGTCATTTGATCATTTTATGCGGTTTTCATACGCAACCCTAACATGGTGATGGCACTTGCTGGAAATAAAGCTGATTTGGAAGATAAGAGGAAGGTGACAGTAGCAGTAAGTTCTATGTATCTATATCTGTCTCCTGTAACATAGCAGATGCTTAGTTCAAGTTTTTCTTCGTATATATTGTCAATTGGTGTAGCTTACGCAGGGAGAATGGAGAGTCTATTGATAATCTATTTGCACATTGTTCTTGGTCCAAGGAGTTATGGGATATTTCCCTGATATGAACTCAGAGATTGTAAGTTCTTGACTACACCCAAATGAGTTGTTAGTCTTTATATTTATACACAAAATTGTACACATACAATAAATACAAATCAAAGAATCTAGACTAGTCACAACTTCCTAGGTACATGAACAAGGTACATGAATATACATTCATTAATACTCTCGTCAAGCTGGAGCATATATGTCATATGTTTTAAACTTGTTACAAATAAACCCTACTCTCGGCCTCCAAGAGCTTTGGTAAACAAATTTGCAAGTTAGTCTTCATACTTCACATGCTTGGTTTTGATCACATTTTATAGAATCTTCTCTCACAAAATAGCAATCAACCTCAATATGTTTAGTTCTCTCATGAAATATGGGATTAGAGGCAATATGAATTGCAGCTTGATTGTCACATAGTAATTTCATAGGCTGTGAATGATGAACTCCCAATTCCTTTAATGTGTATTGTATTCAGATCAACTCACAAGATGTGTGTGCTATGACTCTATATTCTTGCTCAGCATTTGACCGTGCTACTATTGTATGCTTTTTACTTTTCCAAGATATCAAATTACCTCCTACAAAGACACAATATCCGGTAGTAGATCGTATATCTAATGGTGACCCAGCCCGGTCTGCATTAGTGTACCCCTGAACTAAAGTGTATTAATTATCCTTGTACACTAAACTTTTGCCAGGTGTATTTTTCAGGTATCTCAGAATCTGAATAATGGCATTCCCAATGACTAGTATGAGGAGATTCTAAGAACTGAATGATCACACTAGTAGCAAAAGATATATCGGATCTGGTGACTGTCAAATAGTTTAGCTTCCCAACTAACCTTTGATACTGATTAGGATCATGTAACAACTCTCCTTGATCAGTAACTAACTAACTTGATGTTTAAATCCATTGGAGTGTCCATAAGTTTATAAATTAACATTCTTATCTCTGTCAACAAATCAATGATATACTTTCTTTGAGAGATAGAAATGCCTATATGTGATTAGACTACCTCAATTCTCAAGAAGTATCTTAATAGTCCAAAGTTTTTGGTGCTAAACTTACTTTGAATGAACATCTTCAATTTAGTAATACTCTATAAATTATCTCCTGTGATAATGATGTCATTCACATACACGAAGAGCCAAATCTTATCTTTAGAAGTATGACGATAAAACATTGAGTGATCAACTCCACAACGAACTAGGCCAAATGCAGTGATGACATTACTGTATCAACCAAACCATGCCTGAGGAGACTGTTTAAAGCCATAGAGTGATCTTTTTAGTTTGTATACTAACCCAGACCCCTCCTGAGCAACAAACTAGGAGGTTGCTCTATATATCTTTCCTCAGCAAGATCACCATGCAAGAATGCATTTTTCACATTCAGTTGATGTAACGGCCAATGATAGACTGTAGTTAAAGAGATAAGAAGACGAACAGAGGTAATTTTTGCAACAGGAGAAAAAGTCTCAGAAAAGTCTAAACCATAGACTTGAGTATACCCTTTGTCGACCGGGCGTGCCTTTAACTTGTCCACGTTACTGTCCGGATGAAACTCGATGGTATATATCTATTGACAACCAACCATAGACTTTCCGGGCGGAAGAGTAACAAGGTCCTAAGTGCCATTAGCTTGAAAAGCTGACATTTCGTCATCCATAGCAGAGTGCCATCTAGGGTGAGAAAGTGCTTCATAAACAATGTTAGGAATAGAAACAGAAGTAACAAATGATTGATAGGAAAGTGATAAAGAATCATAAGAGACAAAATGAGAGATAGGATGAGAAGTGCAAGAACTAGTGCCCTTCCTAAGAGCAATAGAAACAACCAAATCACTTATAGAAGCAGGCGGTACGGGAGAAGCGGTTGGCGGAGCACGTGAAGTAGAAGGTGGAGTAGTCAC
This sequence comes from Sideroxylon spinosum, assembly GCA_003260245.2. Classification (NCBI taxonomy): domain Eukaryota; kingdom Viridiplantae; phylum Streptophyta; class Magnoliopsida; order Ericales; family Sapotaceae; genus Sideroxylon; species Sideroxylon spinosum. The sequence continues at coordinate 23,292,897 of QLOD02000017.1, read as the reverse complement.
TTCTTGATGTCAAGAATATACTTGCAAATCATAACAAGGCAGACGACCAGATGGAGTCAAAGAATTATGGGGACTAGTTGAGACTGTTTCAACTGGGATAAAAAGGAAAACTGTTATCAAGGCTGGATGGAGACTGAGGCTGAGAAAATGATGGGGTAGACTCAAAGAAGGTGATATCGGCACAAATAAAGAATCGGTTAAGAGTGCGATTATAGCAACGATAACCTTTCTGTAATCGAGAATACCCTAAAAAGATGCACTTATAAGCTCGGGCATCAAGTTTATCAATCCCAGGAGCCAGTTGATGAGCAAAAGTGATGCATTCAAAAATTCAAGGTGGAAGGGAAAACAGGGGTTAAGGAACAACACAGTGTAGGGGGTTACTCCTTTGAGAACTGAAGAGGGCATGTGATTAATCAAATAACATGCGGTTAAAACAGTATCACTCTAGAAGGTTTTTGGGACATTCATTTGAAAAACTAAACAACGGACTATTTCAATAAGATGCAAATCTTTCCGTTTAGCTACCGTATTTTGCTGTGGTGTATGTCAACAAGAAGACTGGTGAAACATGTCACAAGAAGTCATAAAGTCAACAAAAGTTCATGAAAAATATTTTTTGGTATTGTCACTACAAAGAATTTGCACAAGTACGTCAAACTAGATTTCTATTTCAGCAAAGAAAGGTTGAAAAATAGAGAATAGTTCAAAACGCTCTTTCATTGAATAAATCCATGTCATTCTTGGAAAATCATCGACAAAGGTGACAAAATACCGAATTCTCAATTTCGAAGTAATCCAACTAAGACACCAGACATCTGAATGAACTAATAAAAACAAATTCGATGATCTTTTATTGTTCCGGAAAGCAAAAGGCACACGATGATGCTTTCCCAATTGATAAGACTCATAATTTAAAGACTGTAAATGACTGAAACTAGGAACCATATGCTTTAGCCGATCCAAGGATGGATGACCAAGACGATAATGAACCTCTACAAGAGAGGTGATTGTAGGACATGCTTTTTTGTAGGACAAGTTCGAGGTGTATCAAGATAGTAGACTCCTCCAGTCTCATGCCTTTCGCCAATCTTCTCCCGTGTTGTCATATTAACAATAACAGTAGTGGGAAAGAATGTTATTGAACAATAATGATGTTTGGTAAGTTGACTCATAGATATTAGATTGAAAGGGAAAGAGGGAAGATAGAACACTGAGTTTAAAAAAAGAGAAGAGGAAAGAGTTACTGTACTAATACCATTGATTGAGTTGGCTGCCCCATTGGTTAGAGTCAATGCTGGAAGGGAGGCAGAACATTGTAAATAATTTAGATTTGCCACACGTGTGATTAGATGCACTAGGATATATAATCCAATAGGGAGAAGGAGTAGAAAGGCATGCAATGGAATTACCTTGATAAGCAAGGGAAGCAATAGGAAGAGAAGCTTGATGAGCTGTCTGATAGTGTAAAAACATTGAATACCCTTTTTCAGAAAGGATTATAGTCTGTGGACATTCGTCGCTAGTAGAAGTGATTGTAGAAGCATCAAATGAAATAGTATTTGTTATGTGAAGAGGTCTTCCAATCAAATTCCAACATCTCTCATGAGTGTGTTTAGGTTTTCCACAATTGGTATAGAGAGGCCGAGATCCTTTGCCACCCCCCTCATCTACATCCACCCCCACCACGACCACCACGGTTACTCCGATTATTAACAAGAGATGGGGGTGTATGACTGACAAGTGTAGATGGAGGGGGATCTGAATGAATTGAAGAATCTCGAGATGTAGCTCGCATAACCCTGGAATAGGTCTTAGCAAATGAAGGAAGAGAAGTCCCACTAAGTAACTTATCTTTCACTGGCTCAAATTCAGGATCAAGGTCTGTAAGAAATTGCAGTACCACCATCTGCTCACGTTACTTTTGCATTTACGAATGTCTATTGTCAAGAATTGAATGGAGTCCAATTCTTCATATATTCTTTCGAGGGAAGCAAAATAGTCTGTAATCGGCTTCCTAGATTGTTGTAACTGAAAGAACTCACAAGGTAAATCGTACAAGCGAGTCATGTCACTGGAGAATAATAGACGAACATATTTCCAGATTTCCTTATAGGTATTTAGGTGAGTACATATATTGGCAACCTGAGATTCTTTGGAATTCCATAGAAGGCTAATAATGTGTGTATCCTCTTGATCCCACCTATCATATCCTGTATTAGTTGCTTCAAGGGCCAACTTCGTAAGATGCTTTTGTTTGTCATAATCTGTTAAAGTTATATTGACAGTTTTAGACCACTAGATATAATTTGTGCCACTCAATTTTCTGGATGTTAATGATTGAGGTACAAGGATAGGGCTACTGAAGATTTTTTGTTCAACAGATTGAGATGCCATTGAAACTAATCAAACAGTGCTAAAGGTATTGGATTGGAGTATTGGACTCAACCAAACAATACTTTGCTAAGGGAGAAGCAAACAGTACCAGAATTAACAAACAGTGTATTGGAAATGTACGACTATTGAAGCAAGTTGATTGGAGGGGACAGAGATGGTCACCAGGAGGAGGTGAGTTGACTAGGTAAAGACTAGAGAGCAAACAGGGTCTTCAACCGCTCGCAACTGACAAGCGGTGCGTGAGTCTCACGGGCAAGGGCACAGACGGCGCGTGACGATGCATGGTGGGACTTCTGGCGACGGCGCTTCTCCGACTAAGGTCGTCTGACTTTGACAACTCGTTTGGGGTCTGTCACTTGTTGAACTAGAAATCAAGGAAGGTGCTTCTACTCTTTGACAAAGATGACGTGACTTCTGGCTTCACCGTTGAATGTGAATTTCTCTGGTTCATAGTGTTTGATTCTCACAGAATAGTGGATAGTTAACAAACTTAGAGATTCGGAGGTGTGGCTTTGATATCATGTTATGAACTCAAGATTGAAGGTTTTTGACACACCCAAATGGGTTGTCAGTCTTTGTATTTATATACAAAACTGTACATGTATAATAAATACAAATCAAAGAACGTAGACTAGTTACAACTTCCTAGGTACATGAACAAGGTACATGAATACACATTCATTAACATCCCCATTCATGTAAGCGTGCCAATATTAGACATTAAACCAATATGTTAACATGAAATTGATATGATTTGATCCAAGTTTGAAATAAATTAATTATTTAATATGCTCATTAAATTTTGAGATATTTGAGCGTAAGCACAAATGGACACGATATGAAATTCTAACACCACTCGTTAGCACATATTGCCACCTCTATTTTCATGTTTTGGAGTGTATTTCTTTTTCTTTAAAAACAAAATTAATGTTTGATGTTTAGTGGGTTAGTAGGATTTCCAAAAAAAAGAGCAGGAGAGGTATGCCATTTTTTCTTTCTTGGTTGATTTGGAGGGAGGGAAATAGAAGAATTTTTGAGGGTAATAAATACTTTAAAAGTTTCAAAGGTATTTTATTTGGTCTACAGTATATAGGTGGATATTAGGAGTATAGCTCCCTACACGTTTGTGACTAAGGTTTTTCAAATTGAGTTGAGATATTGAGGAGTATAGATCTAGTTTACATTTTTTTTTTTTTATAATTATTATCATTCTTTAAGGACATGGGAGGATATGTTGTATTTTAATATTTTTTTTTTTTGTAAGGGGTGGCATTCCCTTAATTACTTATTTAGTTTTTAATAAAATTTTAATTTACCTATAAAAGAAGTAGTTTTCTTTGTATATATAATTAACCCCCTCATATACTCTTGGTTATGTTGGTTGATTGTTGCTTTTTTGCTCTGGGTAGGTCGTGCGCAGTTGTAATTTCAAAACGTCGTCTATTCACATCTTTCTGTTGTTGAGGTATCATATGCCTACTTATACCTTTGGTACACTGAATGTCTGATCACAATTTTTAACCTGGAGGTTAGATTAGCTCCTTGATGATGTTGTTTTAACTTAGCTTATGTCAACTATGATGTGAAAAAGGCAAGTGAATCAGAAGAGAATGTTGCTTTGACTAAATCAAGGCTTTCTCGCAATGCATTCATTTCTTGCATGATCCACCATAGAGTATAAACTCAAATAGTTTGATGTAGGTACCACATGATTATGTTAATCGAGGTGAACATAAAGGAGAAGGAACTTGGTTTAATTCACAGGGTATAAAGGGCAGCTTGGTGCACGAACTCCCACCTATGTGGGATCCGGGGAAGGGTCGAGCCACATTGGACCTATTATACACAGTCTTACCCTGCAATACAGGAGACTGTTTTCACGACTCGAACTTGTAACCACAATAATCCTTTTTTTTTTTTTTTTGGGGCATAGAAGGGATAACTGTTAAATTTTTAAGTAATGAGTATATAGTGATGAGACTGATATAGTTCATCTATGTAGTTGAATGTGTAGGATAATTTATAAAGCTACTTCCAATTCTTTAGTGTCTCGAGGCTTGGAAATTTAGAATGTCGTCACGATATAAATATGTTTTACTTTATGCAAATTCTTGTTGTCTTATGACCTTTTTAGTTGAAATGTGTAGGTTCACATCACCTGGCCTAGAATTACTTGTTTATTTACGTGCTAAGAGTGGATGCTTTCCAATGGATATTAACCTAGTAGGCATGTGTATTCAACATTGCTACACGATCACAATGCAAAGCCACCAATGTTGAAATTTGAAGGATGAAAGTCAATACTGTAAGTTGTAACAAATTACTTAACGTTGTTGACCAGATATGCATATTTCGTGAAAACCTCATCCCCTTAAGTGTTAGATGACCAAGTTTGACAAAAATGTTTTTGATTGCTTCGAGAAATGTTCTTCCCATTTATTTTCCTTGTTCCTTAATTATTGTTTGTTAGCCTTCTCTATAGAGTTTGTTATTGTATTTGTTGTGTTTGTAAATTAGGTTGTCAATATCAGAATCCTATGTGTAGGGGCGGTAGAAGTGAGGACCGTGGGGGCAATTGCTTCCATTCACCTTAAAAGTTTCACTTACATCCTTTATTTTTCTGCGATTTTTTTAGGAGTTGTACCTTTGGCTAATTGTTTTCCACTCTTTGCTCCCCTTTACTTACAAATTGTAGTTTTCCCTTGCTGATTGCAAATCTTGGGTCTCTCTTTGTTTACATGGGATTGTTGAATAGGTTTATTGGATTAGATCAAAAATTGTAAGATCTTATTAGGAGGAGACAAACGTATATACAAATTTTTTTTATATGGATTTTGTAGATAACCAGGTAGAAATCACCTTGTTGTGTGGCACTCCTTGCGCCACTTCAGTAGCGGTAGGGAGCCTTGCGACAAGGACAAACCCATGGCTTGGCCATTGCCCCAAGTAATCAAGCCTAATCTCTTCCCTCTATTAGGGCTTAGGGGCATTGCAAGCTACCGCTGTAGAATTACCCGTTTGAAGATTTCTAAGATTGAACACTCAAAAGTCTAACCATACTCCCAAGGGTCAAGAGCGAAGCTTGAGAACCGTCCTTTGGAAGGACCTCACTTGCTCATAAAGACCTTCCAAGGGCTCATAGGCACACACTCATCGACAGGATCATTTGGGGATGAGCGGTGTGGTGGTTAGAGTTGGGGGATTTGTTTAAGCACCTTTAACTAGCCTAAGTAGAGCTTCACTACTTAAAAAAATCAATCCTATACCCATACAACCACTCCACACCCAAATGGCCATGATGATCGTATTAGCCGACTATTCAGAGATGTTGCCACCACTTGGTCAGGTGTATATTCACCAATGGATGAGTCAATTTTTGCGAAGTTGGCTACAAGGCCTTGGGACCATCATCATTGTTGCGTGATTTATAACCTTCTTGTTCTAACCTGCGCTTTATAAATACCTCTTCTCAGTAATACCTTATCCATATGACGTGTACGTACTCTCCCTCTCTATATAACTTACCAACAAGTGATATCTCTCTCTCTCTCGCTCTGGGTTGCCCCAGCTCCCACCTTGTTTGTCTCTAGTGACATCCCATCATTGACAAGGTACAACGTTGTTCCTAGAGGATTTAGACGTATACTGATCATCCATATATATAATTTATTGAATGACGAAAAATAAAATTTTTGCAAAAGAGTATATATTGCGTAAGTGAATACATACATAACAATTAGTTTTAGATTAAAATATTAGCATTTCATTAAAAGCAGAGAGAAATGGCAAAAATGTGTTTTCTAGAAAAACATATTACACTTTAAAGTAGTAATAGGAATGTTGAGAGAGCTTGATATATATTATTGAGATTATTTCCTAAAAGTTTTAGCTTTTGGGACCATTGGTGACTTAATGTAGTATTAGAATTTTGGTTTTAGAAGGTCTTGGTTCGAATCTTATTATTCTCCATTTATTGTTGTGTAGTTTGTTGTTTATGTTGGTACATCTTGTTTGATTTAGTTTATTTGTCTCTACTCCACATACGAATCAGGGTTGCACGTGAAGAAAAGTGTTTAAATAACTTGATATATATATTGCTGAGTCCATTTTATAGTAGTTTAATTTTTGGGATAATTGATGATTTAACAAGTAAAAAAAGGGTGGTAACAAATAATAAAAGAAGTAAAAAAAAAAAAAAAAAGAAAAAAAAGAAAAAATCCTGAACAAGAATTTTTTTAGTTTAAATTTTAATTGTTAATAAAAACAATATTAAGTGTAGGTGATTTGGTGCCACATTACCAACCCTTGCCTCCTTGTGTTAAGTCTCTTAGAGTAGGGATGGCAATGGGTCGAATCGAGACTGGGTATATTGCCTCTACCATCCCTGAATTGGCTGGGTAAAAATAACACTCGAATTAAGCAGCTAACCTACGACTATTTTTAAGTGACTATCATCTTCTAATCCATCGGGTAATCGGGTACCCATTGGATAATTTCCAGAACCTTCAAATATGAGATGGTTACATTAAGGACGAGGATTAAAAACAAGGATTAAAAATTTTTTTGAATACAACAACTTAAGTAATTTTACATATTAAAAGATTAAAAAAATCCTTAAATAAAAGTTCTTAAATATTTTGTGCTTAGTAAAATTTATTATATTACTTTTATAAAAATAAAAAAGTGATCTCGTCTTAAACATTTACTATAATTAGGGGGGGGGGAGTTTATGTTCATGTACTTTGTTACATCAAGAACCAAATCTTAAACATAAAATAAATTTTTTGGTATCAAAATCTTGAGTTATTTAGTATTAATTAAATGGTCTCAATAAATAGATAATTGGTGCAGATAATTTCTGTGGTAATCGAGTAATATCTATAGGATATCCTATAATCGGGTAATCGAGATGCGTTCGGGTAAATACTCATTGGGTACATTACATTTACCATCTTTGCATCCGTACCCTATGATTATTTTATTTTTATACCGTAAGCCACACCATTACCTGAAAAATTTAAAAATACTCGCACTTAGCGGATCAGGCCTGAACGGGTCAAAATTGCCATCCTTATATCAAAGTCACCAAAAAGCATTCTGTTGCGGCCAACCTCTCTTTATTCCTCGTCATTGGGAGCATTTTGGCTCGGGGTCGTTCAAGTTTAGGGCTATTTAAGGTCGCTTGTAACGAGTTATCTATGTGACACTTTTCCCTCCAATTACACCTTTTTACCTTTACACAAATTTTCTCTACTCCGCATATGCATTATAGGATTCAATGCTTGTTCATAATGAGAAGTTCACTATGACCTGAGTTAGGAGTAAGGCCCAGGGAACCTCTTGGGGCACCACTTACCATAAGGACCCCTAATGGTCTTATGGCTTGCGGGATCATTGGGAGGACAAACGGTTTGTTGACTAGAGTTAGGGGATCCCTTGAGATTCCCTCGATCGACTTAAAGAGTGAGGCACTGTAGACAAGAATTGATTAGAACGTGCTCAATTGTAGACCATGACCTTGGTACCACTTGATTGTGCAGGGACATTGCCACTACATGGACGAAGCGTCTTCTTGCTAACAATTGGGTTAGGCTATGCAGAGTTGGCCACCTGACACGTGTCAGAGGGACCACCACTTGGAGGCCAACCTTCTTATCTTCACTTTCTCCATTTATATGCCCCTTTTGTCTACCTTAAATGCATTTGAGTCCTTCACGCTAACCAAAACTATGCTCTAATGTGCTCTCTCTCTCTCTCCCCCCCATTCTAGGCTACCTTAGTTTTCACCTCGTACACCTTTGATATGTCTCGCCAATGTTGATGAGCAACATTGTTACCAGACAATCAGAAGAAATAAAGATGAAAAATTTAAAAATAAGAAATATTAAGCTGTTTGATAGATTAGAGAAATAAAATGAAAAAAATGTAATGATCTACTTTAGGGGAGAGAGAGTGTTTGTGCTGGTGCTTATTTTAGAGAGTATAATGGCTTAAAGTTAGAGACAAAGATATTTGAATTGCATTTATATTCTACTAATCAACTCTTTAGTTTTTGTGAAATGTTACAATGTGCCAATATCAATTGCTTTGTTTATATTTTTTAGCACATCAAGTTCAATTTGATTTATTTTTAATTTATTTAAACAATGTAAACTCAGTAGGTATGCTAAAAGTATATATAAGTTTTAACAGAATAATTTTACAATTTTTTTACAAGACAAATAAGTTCATATTTTGAAATATATTTCTTGTTAAGTTCATATATCAATTTTAAAAGTAATATTTTTTTCATTTTTTCTTATTATTGAAATAAGCTCATGTTTTGAAATATTAAACCCTATCTTTATTACTATTTGCTTTTTATTAAAATACTAATGCTAATGCCGTTATTACCTTTGTTGAACTATATTATTTCTAAACAGTATACTAAACCATGGAAAAGATGTTATTTTCCATTATCATTATTCATTTTCATGAAAAACTATTTGTTTACATGAATTATTATTTCTAGGAAATTCAAGGCAATTCTTTAAAGCATATTTATATCTCTTGCTTAAAAAGGTAGTTACTAAATGACTCCAATGGCTCTACTTCACATTAATTTAAGCCAAAAAAAATCATGATATTAATATATATACTAGTAAAAATATATATTTATGTTTCTAATAATTTTGCTTAATAATTTGTAATCAAAAGCAATTAATACACTATCTTATGTTTTTTTCGGAGAAGGGAAGAGGTTAGAAATATAGGATATCGCCATACATTGCCCTTTGGTTATATCTAGCTGTGTCTATATATATTTTATATTTATATACACAAAAAATGTGATATTTCAATTTTTAGTAAACTAATTTTAGATTTATAATTTTGATGGGTAACAATAAATATAAAGGTGCATAAAGGATGCACATAAAAATGGCATATGAATTTAATTGGAAATATATTTCAAAGCATAGACTTGTTACTCTTGTAAAAAAATTATAAAATTTATCAATCATTTGCAAGGAAGATTGGAACTTATCCATAATTTTCCCAAGAAATTAACATATTAAGTAAGAGAAAGTATAATGTTTGGATTTGGATTTGGATCGGGAGTCTACAATCCCATAAGATCCTACAACAATCGTATGATCCTATGCAAAATTGTGAGACCCTACCTCCAAGGGATTTTTAATAGGATCGGGTCAATTATGGCGGAAGTCATCATTGCTAACTAAAGTAGATATATTATTTTTTTTTTTCTTTGATAAGTCAGGTGTTAGGGCTAGTTTTGACTAAAGAAAAAAAATTAATCAGATCTGAGGGAACAACTTGAGTCTTTTAAAGCTTAAAGTTCAAGCTTGGGGACAAAAGGAATCCTTTTGATTTGGTATTAAACTTGATTTATTTTAGGTCTTTGGGGTTTGTTTCTCATGGAAGCTTCTGAAAGTTGAGAGAACATTAATCTGATTTTCCTTTCTCTGATGAAAAAAGTTGATAATATTGGATGGCTTTGTCTTGCAAAAGATGGGAACTTTAATGTTTTTGTTGCTTTTGGTGTGTTAAAACTAGGTTTGTTGTTATTGCTAGTCCTGTGTATTTTTATACGTAGCCTTTTTAGTGACCATTTTTAGCTCTTTGCCACTCTGTGATTTGTAAGGGTTACTTATTACGCAGCCATCCTCTTTTTAGCAAGGGTTTCTTTAACTTTGGCATATGCTACACCAACCATTTATAGTAGCAGTTGCAGATCAAATTTATGTTATCTTTAAGATGTGTCATTTGCTGGAGTTGTTTATGTGATCTCTTTCTAATAAATAACTCCACAGGAGGCAAGGATATATGCTGAGGAAAATGGTCTTTTTTTCACGGAGACCTCTGCCAAAACTGCAGCTAATGTCAATGATATATTCTATGAAATAGGTGTGTCTCTAAGTCTCTTTGCGATTTCATTGGGACATTAGCATATTTTTGGTTGTGGACCATGTACTTTTTGGAATTTGTTTTATCAGCTGCATGGATGTTCCTCTACGTTTTGATTCTTTCCTTAGTCCTATAAATATTTGCTCCTCATCAAGGTTTTGTTTCATCCGTATTTTGTTAAGATTTTGCTTTGTTTTTTATTTGTCATGTTAATCCTAGCACGGGCGTTCTCCTTTAATATTCCTATGCATGTCCTCTGTAAAAGAGAGGAGGAGAATCAGGCTGTCTGTATTAGTTTACATGGCAACGGGAGAAAGTACCTTTTTTTTTTTTTTTTTCTCCCAGTTGTAAAAGTGTAGGAGCCAGATCAAAGAGAGGTGAAAATCAATCTTTTTTTTTGGGAAAGTGTGAAAATCAATCTTTGGTAATGTTTCAAGGTGTGAATTTATTCCCCTTCATTGACCCAAACAAGATTTCCTCTCCATCACTTTCTTTTGTTAACAGCGACATCTCTTATTTATTTTGAAATTGACTTTCTGTGGAAATGGAAAAGGAACTTCGTCTCTTATAAGCACTTTAAATTGTACTGCTTGCTTTGCAGAATGCATCAGACAGACCTATTGAGGATCTCTGGGGGGTAAGAGTTTTTTTTGTCCTATTTTTCATGAGAATAATGAGAAGACAAAACCTTTAGGGTGTGCTTGGATGTTTTAAAGTATGAATTTTGAGGTGTTTTTAAAGTATGGGTTTTGAGGTGTTCAGATTGCGTAGAACATTGAAGAAGTTAATTGATGTTTGACATGGATATGACGCAATAAAGACAAATTGACATTTCGATTTCAAAAAAAGAAAAATACATGGACATGACATGCCAAAGACACATTAACTAAGAAATATATACATGAAAACAATTGTTTATTTGTTTTTAAATGTATTATCTTTTATTTATATTATCGTAGAAATTTCTATTTAATAAACAAATTAGAAGTTACATGTCAAATGCAAAATCAAAAATTTTAAAATTTCTAAAATTAAAAAAATTTATGGAGAAGGAATTAATAGATATAAATTGAAGTTAATTTTATCCTATCTTTCTAAATATCTAAATGATGGATGTGTCGGGGCTGTGTTTAGAGCTTCTCAGATTAGGAGGCACATCCCCAAGAGGAAGTCTTAATATGCTTAGAAAAAATAAGTAACCATTGAGAGATGAATTTCCAAAGGCAGATATGAGTTTTGTTCAATTTGTTACACCAGGATCCTAACCATTTCAGTTCAAGCCATACAATAATTTTCACCGGTTAAGAACCTCCAAAGGCCCTTCCCCACAAAAGCCCCATTTCTTGCAACTAAATTGGCTACAGCTCAAGTCCACTAGATTTCTTATGTTACATGGACTCAAACTTGTGAAATGCTTGGATAAGTGTGACGTGATGTGCTCAAGTTGTGTCCAATGGACATGTACCCATGGAGCATTTGTAATAGTTGCTTTTAAGACACAATTACTTTACAAGATGAAGTGGCCATGCTATTGTCATGCCATTTTGTCTTGGAATTAAAAAGAAATAAATAAATATGAATATGTAATGATATTTAGCCCTGTAAATGTTCTTCAAATTAGGACTTGGATGAAATGTGTTAATGTATATTATTTATAGTGTAAATGTATATTGATAGTAGAGGATCTATTTAGTTGTAGGGGATGTATTTAGGCCTTATGAAATTTGTATAGTCGTCCATGAACATGTATAAATAAACACACCAGAACCCAGTTGGGTGTGTAGATTGTATTCAGTAAATCTAGTTTCTTACATGGTATCAAAGCATCAAAACCTGGTTTCTGTGTAAGTATCACAAAAATCCAGCATTGTGGTGTTCAAAGTTGTACACTAGAGATCCTTGTTTGTATTGTATTGAAGTTGGAAGCGTGAAACCATCACGTCTGACCACTGTAGGTCCACAACCATTTATCCTAGTCAACATGCATACATACTTGAAGAGTTGCCAGAAGTAGGCGACTACTATCGAAGAAGTTCCGGCATCGGAGAAGACCCCATGCGCCGGTCGTTCATCTGCGCATGAGACCCACGTGCCTTCCTCCTAGCTACGCGTGTGAGCGCGTGAAGCTCCGACAAGCCAGTAGCCTTCCAACAGTCTGCTCGCCCTTTCTTCGGCGACGCCTCCAGTTACTTTCAATCACGGTTTTGACCTCTTTTCTCTTTCTTCTCGTTCAACAGTTCATCGTTTGGTTTTGGGAGTCTACTGTTTTTGGTTTGGTACTACTGTTTTTTTGGTCCTTATGGCTTCTAAAATACCCGTCGATCATAAGATTATTGGTAGTTCCATTTCTATGTCACAACAATTGACAAATAGGAAATTGAATGGAACAAATTATGTTCAATGGTCCAAGGCTATCAAATTTACATTGATTGGGTATGATAAACAGAATCATTTGATTGAGTGGAAATTGATTCTACGTATGATACTTGGGTACAAGAAGATGCTCACTTGGTTAGCTTATTTTGGAACTCCATGGAGCCCAATGTCGTTGACATGTACACTCATCGTGACACATGTAAGGAGATATGAGAATATGTTCGTTTATTGTTCTCCAATGACCTCTCCCGCATGTATGATTTGTCATGAGAGTTCTTTCAATTTCAATAGTCCGGTAGACTAGTTACAAAATACTTCACCTCTCTGAAGCGTGTTCACGAGGAATTAAATTTTTAGGAGCCATTATCAACAGACATTAATATGATGCAAAGGCAATGAGAACAGATGGTTATACTCCATTTCCTTACCGGATAGATTCCGAGTTTTAGCTAATCAAAGCCCAAATACTTAGTAGAGCTTCTCTTCCCTTGTTTGCAGAAACTTACTCTCAAGTCATGAGAGCTACTTCTAGATATTCATCCACCACTATTGATGCTGCACGATCCGTCCTGATCAGTCAGATGCCTTCAGATAATAAAAATTCTAACTAGCGGACTCTGTTTCAATCTAGTGATCGTGGGACTCGTGGAGTCGTGGTACAAGACCTAAATGCTCTAATTGTGGCCGTTTTGGCCATGTTAGGTTGGGACCTTCATGGAAAGCCAGCCCTATGGTTCATGTAGTCTCTTCTAATGCTTCTACCTCTGTAGATAAGTCTGGTACAAGTGAATCAACAATCGTGACTCTTTCAGGAAAAAAATATGCCAAATTCATTCAGTATCAAACAGCTCATTAGGCATATCTTCCTATAGCTTCTTTAGCTCATCAAGGTAATTCCACTACGTATGTGTCTACATATTCTTATACGTCTTGGGTCATTGATTTTGGTTCTTCAGATCATATGTCTGGTACTTCCTCATTATTCTCTGATATTCAGTGTTCTGTCATTTCAAATGTTATAACATCGAATGGTTTATTTAATCCAGTTAAGGGTATTGATAACACTTGTCCATCCGCTAATTTACTTATATTCTATGTTTTATGTGTTCCATCCTCGTCTTTCAATCTTCTCTCTATTAACAAACTAACTAGACAACTAAATTGCTCAATGACTTTCTTTCCTAATTTTGTGATTATTCAGAATTTGAAGGCAAGGAAGAAGATTGGAGAAGGTCATGAAGCTCTGGGACTTTACTATCTAGCTAGTTCGTTTGCATCTTCGTCTATCACCTATTCTAGTTGTCTTGGTCATCCGTCTTTCGATAGGTTTAAATTTATGGTTCCTAGTTTGAGTCAACTTCAGTTTCTAAATTGTGAGTCCTGTTAGTTAGGAAAGAATCACCGTACTTTCTTTAGTCCCAGAGTCATAATAGGTCCTTAAGTCCTTTTCATTTGGTTCATTTTGATGTATGGGGGCCGAGTCGTATTATTTCAAAATTGGGGTTAAGTACTTTATTACTTTTATCGATGATATCTTAAGACTTACATGGGTTTAGTTAATGAAAGATTGTCATGAATTATTCTCTATCTTTTAATCCTTTTGTGCTGAAATTAAAACTTAATTTGATGTGTCTTTTAAGATTCTTCGTATTGACAATGCCAAGGATTATTTCTCCAAGCCTTTTACTGATTTATGACCTCATTTGGCATTCTCCATCAGTCCTCTTGCTTTCGTACTCCACACCAAAACAGAGTTGGAGAGAGGAAGGATTTTCATCTTGTTGAAACAGCCCGATGTTTGATGTTTCACATGCAGGTTCCTAAAGTTTTTTTGGAAGGACACTATTCTTGCTACTTGCTACTTGCTACTT
>QLOD02000017.1:23159707-23169946 GCA_003260245.2 Sideroxylon spinosum | reverse complement strand
GAAACCTTTAACATTATTAATTCATAGTTACAAAAATCCCTTAATCAGATAAATAAAATCACACTTGTAATTATTGTTTATTGATGTGATTATTAGGTTAAAAGTTTTATCCTAGATAGACATAAATGAACAATAATAATTGCTTATCATATTTTTAAGCAATGCAAGTGCGATTTTATTTATTTATTGGATAAAATTTAATCAAGCAAATCCAATTAATTAAATTAGAGTGATGGATATAAAGTATGTATGCAATGATTAGTCCCAAATTTTTGAACCAATCATTGTGTCATTGAAGGAAGGACAGTTTGAACCGAGATTTGTCAGATGACCAAATCACAATTTCCGCTTTATTAAATTCATATAAAAAATTATGCAAACAGGGAGAATGATCAACCGAAAGTATGTCCCCTCCTCTCCTCTCACTGCCTCTTTTTCAGTCTAAAAACTTGGAGTCTGACGTCACATGAATCGACAGCCTGAAAGAGGAAAAAAGAAGCTAAATGAAAATTATATTTAACAATCGGTTTAGATTACTTTAAAACCCAAAAGATTATTATAAAGAAAACTCTTGTTTTTGCGCTTAGATATCCGAATCTCCTTTCGTGTAGATAAGAAGTGATGTTCTCCTTCCCCAGACCACCTTCTCTTTTTTTTTTTTTTTTTCGGAACCGGCTAGAACGGAAACAAGTATATATATGTACATAGGTACACACATATAGCGGAACCATTTTAGTTAATAAAAGGACAAATTGACTTATTATAAGATGGAGGGTTACCAATTGTTGTAACTGAAGGAAAAATAGGAACTCAGTACAGAGAGAGAGAGAGAAAGAGAGAGAGAGAGAGAGAGAGAGTGAGGTTTTCATTCCTCCCTGATCACTTCCATTGTATGTACAAATTGATCATTAATCACCTGAGTGCTGAGGGGAGTGAAAACTATCACTACTTCCCTATCCTACTTCCCCTACCTACCATGGAACCCATAAACTAGCATAGGTAATTGGCATGAAACTTTTCTTTCTTTCTTTTTTTTGTTTTTTGTTTTTTTTTTTTTGTTTTTTTTGGCCTCATGCAATCCAACGTGGGACCCAACTAAAAGATAATTGAACTTACAGTGTGAAACTAAAAAATAAAAAATAAAGAAAATCCAGTCATTGGTCTCAGACTTTGTTAGAGCTCATGTATCCTTCAATCTCATACTTCTGGTATACTGCATGTTCATTTTCTCTCCACCATTTCTCCGCTTCCTTCTCAGTAAATCTCTTCCGGCTGCAATTAATACACAATTTCCATCGTTAAGTTTCTCCGAGTGTTAATTCAAAGTCTATTTAAATTCCAAAGACCTTTTGATTTTGGTAATGTAATGTGGTTAATACATTTCAACTCCAACAAAGAACCATCTTTTTGATAAATATGATATTTCTGATAGAGCAGAGGATTACCTGAATCTCACTCGCTTGAGACCCTTTTGCCCGGATGGCAAAGTTGTGAATGTGATGTAGACGCCAGGCTCATACTTCTCTACCCATTCAAGCTTCGAGCTTTTGAATCCATTTTGTATACTAGAATCTGTTCTTTTTCCAACTGATTCCTCTGCTGCTGATGTAGGGCCATCGTGGTAGAAGCATCCATCGGAAAGAGATTTCGGAGTATTGGAAAAGAGGATAGGGGAATTACAGAGACTGTCGATTCTTTTTTCATCCAGTGGTTGAACTTCAGGAGGCAAATTCATAGCAATTGGGCAGCCATTTACACCCTTCAGTGTGGGGCTGTTTTCGGGTAAGCAGGCGATTTGAGACATACGAGCACCAACTTTATCTTTTGATTCTCTCCCATGATAGAGATTCTCTGACATGGTACATATCTGCAACAAATAGGTTTCGAACTTTACTATTGATGTCACATATAAATATACTAGGTATTACCAGTGCAGCCCAGCCCTCCCCCTCTTCCCCCCCCCCCTCTCCTCCCCCTCTCCTGCCACATGGGACAACTATCTCATCAGTTGAGCGAGATTGTAATATAGATATACCATAAATTAGAACCACAAATTCTATAACTTATTCAACTGATTGTTTGGATTTATAAAATTTATATGAATTTGTAAAAGTTATAGTCTAGTAATTTGTGAAATGAGTAGAAAAATTGAATTTTATAGAAATCTGTAGAGATTTGTGGAGTTTTGTAAAGGCTCCAAAGGGGCCAAACATTATTTGTTATTGATCAGATAACATAAGTCTATGCGCGCCTACACCTCTAAATCACCTATCAAAAAATAAATAAATAAAGCTTTTTCTCGTCTCTGTTTAGTTTTAGTGCTATAACAGGCTGCTCATGAATGATTCCATTTAAATAATACAGAAACATGGCAATGCCAATGCCAATGTGTTTCGTCTATTTATATCTATGGAATCGGATTGCTCATTTCATTTTTGAATTGTAGAAATACGGTTTGATGATATATATCTTTGATTTTAATACCCACAAAAGATGAAATATATTTTAAAAAGGCAAGGTTGTGTACATTAAATTCTTCCCAGACCTTGCAATACAGGAGTCTCGTGCATTAGGTTATCTCAAAGCAGAGATTTTAGAAATAAAAAATGTCATTGCACCAACAGAGGAGAATATTACCCTCAAGTTTAACGCTTTTATAACCTCCTTTGCTGCTTTGCACTTGGCAGCTTCCTCCTTTGCCAGACACCAAGCTTCTTCCGTTCTACTCTTAAATTCTTGAATCTTCTCACTTCTTGTTTGCAATAGCTTTTCAAGATTCTCAGCCTAATAAGAATATTTGGAGCTCAGTTAATAAGAAATGCATCCAGAACTTCTTCAATCCCACGCTCAAGAGCAGGGGAACATGTAGGTAAAAGGATATTTGGTTGCAGCTTAAAAGAAAAAGCATGACTATAAGACAATGAGCAATATGTACGAGTTGCTGGCTTAAATGGATGCTAATGCAATGAAGCACCTTGAATCGCATAGTGTAGTATAAGAAGAAACAAATGAAGTAACAAGACAATACATGACCCCTAGCAAAGGAGGAGTTTTACAATATATATATATATATTGCTCTTTAATGAATTATACTGAAACATATTATATTCCATCTCAAGAATGTTAATGAGAAATTAAAAGTAAAACTGTTTGACTTATAAGAAGTAGACAATGACAATATTGTCAATATATGAGATGAAGAATGTTTCGCTTGGAATGACGTATTGTTACAACAAGCTTGCTTCTGGAACTGGCCAATTATGTTCCTCAATGAACTGATAGCACACTTCATGTCATTAACATTCCTCATAGCACTCTGCCACAAGAACTCAACTGAACAACCTCTTTAAGCATAATATTTTGGAATACTACCGTCCTCAAACCCTAAGGATATTATGTGACCCTTGGCAAGCACAAAACTGGAGTCCATTATTCTTTCGTGGCAGGAATAGAAGAAATTCATGAATAGGAAAAATGTTTACTTAATTTGTCTCTAGAAAATATATATGTATATATATATGTGAAAACAAGGATATTCCAAAAGGAAAAAAATAATCAGGTTAAATGAAAATGAAAAAAAAAAAAAGTTCCAAGTGCCTCTACAACTAATTAGCAACTAATTTGAAATTAAATATATACGGATGAAGAAAAAAAGCTGTTTTTAGCAACCTATAACCAGTACATTTTTACAAATAACACACCTAAGTTTTCAAATCAAGATAATTATTGAACAAAATGATTAACACTTTCCCAAAATCACGATTCAAATAAATCCCAACCACTTATGCTGTAGTTAAAATGAAAAAAATAATAAATAAATAAATAAAATAATATCAATATGGGAACTGTTATCACCAACAATAATTGTAGATACATCTCACATATAAGGGAAAGCTAGTTATAGCCTTGGGATAAATTTATTGCACTAGTTTGTAGCTTCAAACTTATGCACATACATGAGTACATGTAAAGATGCAATTACCTCAGCTCTCAGCTTCTGAACTTCTTCAGTTAGAATATTGTCCCACTCAAAGAAGCCTTTATTCGTGGCAGATGAAGTTGGAGATTTTGATCCCAGAGGGATCTGTTGTGAACAGACAGGAGTGAAAGTTAATTGATTATTTGGAACAGAAACATCGATAACTGTGCTTTCTCTGAGGTAACTTTTAAATAATACAGGGCAGGATACATGGCCCCATCTTGGCAAACCACTTGATAAAGGAGACACAGGATACAAGGGCGGTTGATTTTTCCCTTGTGTTATCAGTTGATTAGGTGTTGTAGTTGCCGCTCCCCTGCCAGCATCATCATTACGGGATGCCTTCTGTGTGGTCAATAACAGTCTTGGACTACTGAGTGTATTCCCGTTTAGTTGGTTGAAGCACGGATCACACACTCGAAAGTGTTTGCTTTTGTTAGGTGCAAGAGATGCATTAGTGGCCTTCTTGCTGCTGCATGCATGGCAGAACAAAAGTCCACAGTTATAACAATTATGCTTCTTCCTTGTAAACCCAAAAGCAATACCACATCCTCTACAAGCTAATTGATCGGTACTAGAGATGGATTTGTGTAAACAAATTGCAGCTGTAAGATTTGATCCACAAGTAATACTTTGGACTTGCCTATCCCTCAAGGCCGCCACCAATGTTGGACTGTTCCTATCCTCAGTATCGCCTAATCCTAACTGTCCGTTGACACCCTTTCCCCATGTATAAACACTTCCGCTGGATGTCAAAACGGCAACATGACAAGATCCGGATGAAATCTCCCTAACAAACTCATTTTTAAGCTTTCCCTGCACAATTGTAATTGACTTATCTTTGGCCTGTGGATTTCCCAGCTGCCCATGTATGGAACTTCCCATTGTATAAACCTTACCAATATTAGTTAGTGCAGCAGTTAGCATTCCCCCACAGGTAACTTGAACAAAATCGTGATCCACAAGCTGCGCAACACATGTTGGTAAGAGCTTCCTCTCTTGATCACCATGACCAAGCTTTCCTCTATCCGCATCTCCCCATGTAAATAACTTACCCCTTGGATTATTGAACTTAAAGCGATCGACCATGATTTCCACAATTGCTGCTGTATGCCATGGTCCACAGGCGACAAATTTCACCCGTAACCCCTTGAGAGATTCAACTTCTTTCGGTTGAGAAATGCTATCAAGGTTTCCATGCCCAAGAACCCCAAAAGTCCCATTTCCATAAGTAAATAACTGGCCAGCAGTGGAAACAATTCCCATGTGCCATTCACCACAAGAAACTTGTGACACACTTACACCAGACAAAGGACCGAAGATTCTATGTGGTAGCCAATGGCTCCTGTTACTATCCTCACCGATGACATGAGCATCAAAACAATCGTCACCCCACATGTAAAGTTCACCAGAAAATGTCAAAGCAGATGTTTGATATTCACCACAGACAACTGATTTTATCTTTTCCCCAGAGAGAAAATCAATGATTTTTGGGTATGCAACATCCATATTAACTTTGTTTCCAAGCCTTCCCCGGCTTCCTTCACCCCAGCAAAAAACTTCACCTTGTTTGGTAACTAAGGCAGCATGCTTCGCTCCCAAAGATAATTTATGTACATCTAGCATCATGGTAGACTCAAGTAGTTTGGGTACCAAAGCATGAAACTGCATTCCATCATGTTTAGCGGACTTACTAAAGCCACCCCTCAAACACCCCCCTTCTATTCCTTCTCCCCAAATCAAAACATCCTTCAAGTCATTTTTTTCTTCTCGTGGTAACCGTTGACCACGTATTTCAAACTCACTAAGCATATCAGTTTGAATCTCTCTGCCACCACATACGGCTCCCCTCCTTTTGAGGAGCTCTGGGTCAACTCCCCTCTTTTTGAGATCCTCCAGTTCAACATATGGAGAATTTGAAATTAAAACATCCAATGCATTTTTCATACTTGACAGACTTGATTCTGAGTAAGAACTATCGGAAGAACATGATAAGCCATCAGAAAAACATCCTGCAGAAATTGACTGAGGGGGACTCCCAGATAAACTGTGCACCTTCTAAATAAAGAACAATGGCATTAGAGATTTGACAATAGTAAAGAGATACGTTATACAGAATCAGAAGTAGGCATATTATAATATTCTTGTTAAGAACATCACGAAAAAAGGAATATAAAGGAAAAAAAAGACCCCAGAAAGAAAGTGACATTTCGTCTTCCAAGATAAAAGATATCATCTCACCAACAAAAAACCATAAAAGGAAAATCATATTCTTCTCCTAAGTGCTTGTTTTAATTCAACGGTATCACATCACCTAGATACAGTATTCCAAAAGAATTAGAGTAATGAAACACGGTCTAATCAACTTAGTTTCAAAGTGATGGTATATGTGACATGTCCATGCTGCTATAATGAATATAGTTTATGCACAGTGAAATTTACTGTTTATTCTTCTAAATTATTTCCAAATTTATTTCCAGTGTCATTCTTAATACTTACAAGAACAATCCATAGCTTAAAGCATGATTCAGAACTATTCCAAGATTTTCATATCAAAACTAAACTTGCAGAGAGCAGCAACTAGGATTTTTGGGAATAAACCAATAGAGGAAGCTGTAAAACCTGAGAAAATTTCACTGTCTCCTCAGCAAGTCCCAGATTATGCTTTCTTCGCATATAACCAGCCGGGCTATTGACACAAGATTGTGCGCCTCTTTGGTGTTTGGGAACACCTAGTGATCTGGAATGGTGACACTTGGATATTACAGCTCTCAAGCCTAAGCACCAAGAATCAGCCTGTGCTTTGTCCTTGCATATCTACGTAAAAGACAAATAGAGTAAAAAAATGAAGCAATGAACCTTTGAAGGGGAAGCAATATATTTAAATGTTTTGAAGAACAGAAGTACAGATGTAAATTGGAAGTCGTACGATTACCAGATCAAGAGAACATTGATCCTTTGCATATATTATTGAAAAGGACTGACTTTCCCTTTCTGGTTGAAGTTGCCTCTGAAAATTTGTCCGCAACAAGCAGATGTAGTATCAATATCAACAAAAAGGCATTATCAGGAGTGAATCATCAGTTGATGGCATGGCATCACAAGTGGTATCGTAGCCTATTGATAACTTGTGCAAAAATTATAAAAACGGATTAAAATCCTATCGTTAATTTCACTCAGAAACACGTGCACACATGAAGCAACAGAAATCACTTAATAAAGTAGCTTTCATTCTCTTACAGTCTGTCCACGGATAATCTTCGTGATTGAGCTTATTTCCAATTTCTTTTCCTCCTGACCAGAATACCAGATCAAAAATTTCTCATCCTGAAATCAAAAGGTTAAGTTTACAATTACCAAATATGATTTATGAAGTTCCATAACAAAAAGAAAACAGACAAAAAAAAAATATGGATGATGCTAACTGTTAAAATTTAAAAGAAAGATTGAATTGGCAAATTATGTTGTTTGCGACTTGTGTTGGGGGAACCAAGCGCAAAGTGGAGTGATCTGCTCGTGTCATACAGAACTTCATCGTGCTTAACTGGCAATTCAGAAAGAACAGTCATAATAGGTGCAACTTGTGGGAAGAAAACCAATTGCAATGCACTGATCTACTTTTTGTCATATGTAGGGACATTGAACTAACCAAACAGCTTACTCTCAGTTCATTTTTGCCTATTAAAAGCTCATTCAACATCAGCTCGATATGAAATCAAGCCAAGCTTAAACACAAATTGTAACTTGTTTAGTTTTGAGTTCCATTCAAGCTTGGCTCGATAAACTTAAATATGTGTAAAATAATCAAACTACTCGAGATCGACTCAATTAAAGCTTTTTGGCTTGAAAGCTTAACAAATCAAACTTGAACTCATTTTCAAGCTCGATAAGATTTTCAAACCAAACTTGAACACTACTACTGCCGCTCCATTTAGCGGATTTCAAATTATATTTTTTTTTTTTTTCATTTTCACAATTTTAATGTGTTTCAAGGGTAGTGAACAATTGGATATGTGTCCAATGCCTAATGGGATACGTGTCAACCATGTGTCTCATGCAGACAGAGCACCTTCTTAGAAATGCTTGTATTTCTTACATTCTCATCCTCACTACATGAATCAACAATGCAAGCCCTGTTCTGTACTGAATTTCAGGTAGATAGAAAGATTGAGTTATCAAAATAGGAAACTGAGCACTGAGCCTATGTACAAGAATGTAGAAGAGTTCCAACTTTTAAAATGCCATCAAATTTCAGAAGTAACATAACAACAATTTCAATTCCCCATGAAATTCATAATGGGGGATGACGAATTTTTATCACAGTCCAACTTGTGAATTTGGAAAAATTAGTATCTTGTAGTGTCATCCATATTCTATTTGAGATAACAAATTACAAATGAATCTACTTAGTTTAACATTCTCAAATGATTGAAGATTAAGTGTGATAAAAAAAATGAAAATAATTGGGTAATCCCTTACTGATATACCGCTTGCTGACACAATTCCCTTGCACAACATAAATATTGTCATGCACACAAACTAATTAACCATGCATCTATGCAGACTTCTCTCAAACATCCTACCGTGGATAACCTGAAAGGACAAAACTTGGGCTTCCCCCGTCGTCCATACTTCAAAAGATGCGCACCCTTCTTTAATGCCACAATTGCCTGCATAGGGTTTAAATCATCTTAAGATATATAAACTAATTGTTAACTAAAAACAAATAGTAATTACAGTACCATTAGCAACATGAGTTATACAAAGATCAAAAAATAACAATTCTCAAATGTGAACTTTTTGGCTTATTCATTCATGGAACTAAAAGTCTTTATTTTAAAAATACAAAATAAGTTCCAGCTGGATAATCTACCCTCAAAAGGATCAAGACCAACAAGGAGGTATATGATTCATTAACCAAGATGACTCCGAATTATACCAAATGTAGCAATAAAGCCCTATTGAAGTTAACTAACAAAAAGGCAAGCATCCTAGAGGTTTAGCCAGTCCAGGGAGATTTTTACAACAGAAATGTACATTCACAGCTGAGTCAAGTTCACATTAGAAATAGAGAAGAAGAAAGATAAAGCCCCAGCCAAACCACCCCCCCCCCGGGGGGGGGCGCGCCATTAAAATCCAAGAGCTGCTACAACTGTCTATGTTTTTAATTGTTGAATTACCTATAAAGGAACACTTGTAATTCCAATTCTAGAATGTTAACCCAAATGAAATGGCATCTTCCAAGAAGACAGAGAGATATTCCCACCATGGAAAATCATAAGAATCTCTGCCTCTTTGTGTCTGTTTTGTGCGTGTGTATGAAATTGCCATGAACTCTTAGCCTCAACCAATTTAACCTTGACACTTGAAATAAACAAAATCAAATTGATAAATGCAGTTACGGTTCCTAGAAGACTATGCACCAACAAATCAGGAAATATGATGATAAGAAGATTAAAACAAGGGTGCCTGAATCAATCACACAAGAAAAGTCAGTGGACTGCCTAAACCATTTACATTACCAGCTGATAAAAGAACCAGACTTGTCATCTCAAGTTGGGTTTTCAATTTGGGTTTTGAATTTTATATAGTCAACTCAGATCACATCATTTTAAAGAAAGCTCATGTGCAAACCCAGAAAGAAAATAAGGCAACTAGGTGCGTGCATTAACGATAATGATCTCAAAAATACACAGAGAGTGAAAAAAACAATGCTTCAACAAGATCTTAATTTTAAAGAATCAAACTTCAGAGAATGTATGTGTGGTTCAAGAGAAAAGAATTAACACCTGTTCAACTGCTCGATCAGAAGGGACTGCTGCAAAGACCTCCTCATTCATTTTCAAAAGAATTTCATGTGCCTCTGAGAGAGAGAGAGAGAGAATGAAGTGACTAGAAAGGAGGCAAACAAGGGAGGAGGAGCAGAAGGAGAAGGATTTGGTTTCCTTACCAAGGAGCCTCAACAGGAGAATGTGTAAGAATTAAGAATAGTGGGTTGATTCTTATTTTTGCATAGCATGAGAGACAGGCGTACAAGGGAAAAGAAGCTATTCTGCGTAAAACTGTCAAAGATCTCTCTCTTGAAAGGAGTAGAGAGAAGTAAATAATTGAATGGAAGGAATCAATTATCCTTTATTTGATTCTCTTTCACTTTGCTTGAGCTGATTCTTTCATCCGGGTTGTGATGTTCAGTTATCCCACTCTTTGCCATAGCCATTTACTTTTTTAACTATAATCCCACCAGTTTTTTTTTTTTTTTT
>QLOD02000017.1:23107299-23118927 GCA_003260245.2 Sideroxylon spinosum | reverse complement strand
ATATGATTATGCTTTACTGCCCAACACTCCGATCCATACAATAACGCAGGTCTTACCGCCACCTTATAATACATTCCCCTCACCTTGAGGGGGACTTTTCGATCACACAAGACCCCTGAAACACTCCTCCATTTGCTAATGCAACATGTCACTAAATAAAATTAAAAATTATGTATTTCTTATCTTAAAAGGCAAGAAATAAGTAACATAATAATTATATTCCATACAAAATCACAACAACTATATTCTATAGCTTAAAAGTTAATCCAAAAAAAAAGATTATTCAAAAAAAAAAAATTATGGTGAGTCCATGTGTCCAAAACTAGTCCATAACGTGTCTATAACAAATCTGTAGCGTATCTAAAATGAATCTGTAGCACCACTGATGATGAGTTTGTGCTTCCTAGGTCGGTGGAGGTGGTGGTGGTGGAGGTGCGTGGTTGCGACAGTGATAAGCGGTGGTGTGGTTGTTGATGAGGCCACCATTTAGCATGTTCTCTCTCCTTATTTTTTTTTTACAAGGGAACAAGAATGTGGGAATAGTCATTCCCCTTGAGAGAAGGTATGACCATTCCTACATTTTGCTAGAATGGGCATTTCATGAGAATGGGTATTCTCACTTCTTATAAACATATGAATGAGGTAATGGAAACAAGCATTCTATTTCAGCCCATTTTCACATACCAAAGGTAGCCTAAGTACAATGGATGAGGTGCCATGTGTTTAGAGAATCGACTATCCACATCAATCACAAGGGAAACTTTAATATAGTCTCAAATCGATTGAATCTAAGTACTTATTTTAAAAAAGGAATAAAAATGACCAACCAGAATATACTTAAATCAATGAAAAAGTAGAATGTATTATGCGTCCACTAACTACAATATGACAACAAAAATAATCCCCTAAATAAAACTTGATTCTCTGGTAAAAGGGGAGAAAAAAAAGTACATAAAGAAGCAAACTCTTATTCCCTAACCTCTTTCAATGAATTAATAAAGCTCCATTTTACACTATCTTCACCTTCACAAGGGGTCAAAAGGTTTCCTGGATATCCTCTGAAATGCACCTGCAGTAAGAAGGTACTAGGATATATTTATCAAAAGAAAAAAGGGGCACATACCATAATTGAGCATCAACAGGCGAAAGTGTCAAAAAGGTTAGATAAGTTCCCAGCTTGTTATGCAAGTAGACAGATGCTGGATTATTTACTGCCTAAAAGTTTCAAATCTCATTCAAAGCGATTGATTCAACTTCAACATAATTAACCAACAACAGAAATGAACCAACAACAGAAATGAAATGGTTATCGTCCGTCTATTTGATAGTATTACAAGTATAATTTAATGTAAGAGCTTTTATTTATTTTTTATTTTATTTTTGATAAGTTTTATGCAAGCTTTATCATTTTCAAAAAAAAAAATTTAATAGTGGTTATCATAGAACCTTTTCCAAATAAATTTAAATATAATTGTCAAAATAATTTGATATACATTGTTGAACTCATTTTCTAACTTAAGCTTTTGGGACAAATTTGTAATTTGACATGATATTGGAGCTCTAGCTCTAGTTAAAAAAGGTTTTAGGCTCGAATCTTGTTATTCACCATTTATTATTGTGCACTTTGTTTCTTTATATTGGTGCACCTTATTTGATTTAGTTTGTTTGTCTCTATTCCGTGTACGAATCGAGGACACATGTAAAGGGAGTATTGAAATAGCTTGATATATGTTATTGGGCCCATTTATTAATAGCTTATGTTTTTGGGACAATTGGTGACTTAACAGTAATAATTTAATATCATTGCATTAAGTATAAAAAAGATACATTTTGTCACTAATAGGATTTCAAAATTTTTTATTGCCGTATTATTTGTGTAACAAATTTTAGGATTTGAAGCTGGAAGCATATTATGATCACATGGGCATATGTATATGAGCTAAATTTGATCCACATCGGAAATATAGGATGTTGGTGTGATACTTATATACTTCCCTTAATAGTTCTTCTATGGGTGAGTTATAAGGTATACAACAAATGGTATTAGAGCTTACACCATGTCTCCCATCCACTATGGCTCATAAGATGACACCGCCACTATAGTGTTCACCCGAGACACTGGTGCAAAACCCAGTCGGGTGACATCAGCATTGTGTTAGGATTATAGTACAAAGCCTACCTATATAGGCAAAAGGCTATAAAGCGTGGTGGAATATTACAATCCCATGGGCATATGTAGTATAGGTTGCATTTGTCCCATATCGGTACTACGAGATAATGGTGTGGTGCTTATTTACCTTAAGACTCCCCTTAATATCTAACTTTTAGAGGTGAGTTCACCTGAGGTATGTAATAAAGCAATTACATAATTGATTGTGTATCTGATAATGACAACACATCATGACATTTTCAAGTTGGCAATTCCATCTCGAACATGAACTATGCCTTCAATGATAAAATGTCTGTTACAATTTGACAAAAATTTAAAGATATAAGAACATATACAATATGGGACAGTCATGTCGTGTGCGAAAGAGCAGTATTAGACAACTGCATTTCCACGGAACATCCAAAAACCTACTACAATAGGTCTCATGATTTTAATTTAGGCTTGATTATTGTACGCTATCACACCTAAGTAAGCAATTGCAAAACAACTGTAGAACTAATAACATTTTTTTTCCTGACAACCCAATATGGGGCCACACCAGATATATCGATAGGATCATCAATTTCCTATGCTTGGGAAAAAGAGATGGACATGTAATACTAAACTCAATTGCCTTTGTCCAATAACCTGAGATGAATTAAATATATTCATTTCCTCCAACTAGCTTTATCAAAAGGCATAGCTTTGATAAAGTTTAAGACAATCATACCATGTCTTAGCACATAAGCACATTTCCTCCTTGGCCTTCTTCTAGCATGAGATAGATTACATAGATCTATTTCCTCCAATTAGCTTTATTAAAAGCCATAAATCTTGGATAAAGTTTAAGACAATCATATCATGCCTTACCACAACAATCTATTTTCTCCTTAATCTTCTATTTTGTGCTCCCTCAATCAAATCATCCCTCCTTACAAACCCATCATGCCTTACCTGTAATTGGTGCTAACTGCCCCAATTTACCGATTTCTCGTTTCGTATTTTCTCGTAACACAACCAATCCATATCGATTTTCTAATTTAAACCACACTCGTTCTTTAACTGCCTAACTATCTAAACCATATGTCATAGCAAGCCTTATGGCAATCCTACAAATTTTTTCTTTCAATTTCAGAAGAAAGCTAGTAAACTCCACCTAACAGTATTCTTGATATAGCCGGTCCCAAACCTAGATAAAGGAGGAGGATTGTGCGTTAAGTAGCCGACAGCCAGCACAATATTTAATCGGATTTTTTTATGAATTTGAGACCTAATTGCTTTGCGTCGTCAAATCCATATAATCAACCCCACCTGGTGGGAAAAGACTTGATTTGGTTTGGTTTAAGAAGAAAGCTAGTAACCTACGATCACATAGCAATCCCACAAAACTTTTCTTTCAATTTAAGAAGAAACCTACAATCACACAACACTCACTAATATCGTTATCATTCTATTCATCCTGCTTTAATTCTATAGACCACATCTTCCCAAATCTCCCAATAAAGAATTGATCATTATAGGCTTGGTTGGTAATGCTGTTTTTGTTTTTTAATTTTTGTTTTCTGTTGTCATTTTTTTTTTTTTTTCATAAAATGAAAACTGAAACTGTGTTTAGAAATATAATTTTGTTTGTCGTAATTAATTTTTATTTTAATAAATATTTAATTTTATTAATTTTTAATAAATTAATTGATTTAATAAAATATATTTCATATTAATTTAATAATTAAGTTATATTAATTTAACTATATTATTTATAAAATATTTTAATTCAATAAAAATAAAATCTATTAAATATAATTTAATTATATTATTTACTAAAAATAATTTAATAAAATAATATTTCATATTAATTAAATTAAACTACATAGATTATTTATTAACAATAATTTTAGTTTGATAAAATATTTGAAGAAAATAATTCATTTTAATATGATGCAACAAAAATGGACAAAATGTTTATAAGGGGAAAAAAAAGAGAGAGAGAGAGAGAGAGAGAGAGAGAGAACATATTTGTTTTTGTTTACAAAATTTTTTTTTTAAAGTTTTCATTTTTTTTGAAACAAAAAGGTAAAAACATATTTAACAAACACGTTTTTGTTTCCAGTTTTAAAAATCTGTAAACATAAACATAAAAATAGTAAATATAAATGTTACCAAACGAGCGTAAACAAGGAAAAATAAAATCATTGGTTTAAATAGAAAAGGGTTTTCAAATTCAGATGAACTTACAATTAGATTCCAAGGTCTTTCAGGTTCCACACAAAGAAGATCAAAAAGGACACCAGTCGGTATATACCTAAGAAAAAACAGATATAATATTAATCAACAAAAGGCACATCAACCAGATGAGATTATACGTGTAACTAACAAAAAAAATGTATGCATGCAACATGGACCATTATCAGCTATTACAATTGCTTATAGTTTTTTTAACAATATGTTTTGAATGTGTAAACCTCCAAAAGGTCCAGACTACCGAAGATGCAACATAATCAGAACTGTTTTTTGGTTATACAAAAATCTACACACATGCAAAAACTGTCAGGCTAGAATTTTTTAACATACACACCACATGGCACTTCATTATGCCCTTTTACAAGTCTAAGTAGGTAAAAAGATAGACCGACCCCACGTGCAAGAATATACTTGTCCTTCCCATTATTTTCTCACCTTTTTATTTCAGCACTCCCCTATCCATTGACAAAAATTTTGTTAATATTCTTGAAGATTATGAAATACTTCATAACAAAACAGCGTTTCATGCATGGTTTTAACGCATTTCTTATAACAAACATAACCACTATAAAGGTGACACCTACTAGGCAAGGACACAATCGAAGTATATTTGACTAAAGGAAAATAAATATCAAAGGCAAGTCCTCAGTCATGTTAACAGATTTTTATAGATATAACAGTTTGGCCAAAAACAGAACAATTTGGGGCAGCACAAACTCTTTGTTTTTACATGTATATAACTCAAATGAAAGTAAAAGGAGATTGATGTGGCTATTCATCCGGACAAAGCAAGAAAGATGTCTAAAATGATGAATTCTTATTGATAAGGCATGGAAGCCTTCATAGTATAATTCCAATATCACTTCCACAATTTTCTTGATCAACCACATAACAAACGCCCATCCCATCAAACATAGAAGAAATGTATTACCAAAGTAGAAAAAAGTTCAGAATCGTGGTTGAATGGTTCCACCTCTAATTGCACCATAAGAGTTTCTTATACCTCATGCATTTCAATTAATCAAATTATCCACCCTGAGTACACATAAGATTTTATTATATGTCACCGCATTTCAATCAACCACATTAGCACCTGCCAACAAGGTCATTACATGAATAATATATACTCCTAATCTCCTACAGAATTGTTTGATACCCACCCCCAAGCAAATTGCTTGACAATGGTGTTCAACATCAAAGAGCACAGCAATAATGTAGATGTAATCACAATTTCCCATGAGGCCCATTCAGCAACTGTTCCATGACGCTCGAAATTGATATTTTGTATGTAGTTAGGGGTGTTTGTACGTGTAACTTTGATACTAGTCCCAAAAGAATAAACTTAGTCCAAAAGGAATAAACTAAGCAATAACATGAATGAAAACAAAACACATTTCGGTCCTAATAACTTATCAAGACTCACACAAGTAGCTCCTGCAACATGATTTAACATAATTTTCAACTGTCAATGGACCACTGTTATCACTGGCATGAGATTCCCGTACATGACGTTCTTTTCATCAATCAAAGCAACCCAATTTATCCTCTATCAACAACAATAAAACTCGGTGACATTCTTTCAAAACGATTAGATCAAAAGGTGCAAACATGTATTTATATATCAGAAAAAGATTATCATACCATTTCAGTGGTAATCCCTTGTATTCAAACCACACAGTGTCTACGCCAGGAGGAAGCGCACTACTGAAGAAAGGTTTAATTTGTGGAACTAATAAAGTCAGGTAACCTATCCGAGGAGCTAAGACCTGAAATCACAGATAAATGCTCAATTGCATGAATACTTTGGTTAAAAAATAAGAAGATACTTCATAGGCATCATGCTTGAGTTCAGCCCTTAAAAGCACATTTAGGCAAAATGTAAAATTTCATATGTCCACAACAATGAGATTCACCAAGTCCATTGATCAGTCACTCTAATAGGGGTTACCTCTACATTATCAGAATGATTACTAACAACAAACTTTGGTTAACTATTCTTGCAAGGAAAAAAAATTCCATTTGTTTCCCCCAAAACAACCAGCACATTTCCATTTTCTAAGAGATTGAAACAAAACACTAGCTACTCAATATTAATGATTTGGAACACAAAGTGCAGCATCAAAATGATTCAGAACAAAATATCCCAAAACCAGAAGAAAAAAATAGAATAACAAAATTCAAAGATAAATGAGAATAAAGGAAAAGATATGTCATCTAGATATGCAGCAAATCAATGTGCGTCATATAGCTCAAAGAAACAACAAAATCTGCATTAATCATGCAACATAGCAGGCTAAAAGGCCTTGAATGTGAGTCTCTGACACATAATTTATACCATACAAGATCCGCCTGAATCAGAAAAGTAATGATGTGACTTGTTTGTTGCCCTAGACTTATGACACAAGTTGTGCCACATTAAAGTTGATGAATTCCACCACTTGGGTCATGTCTAATACTTTCAGTTCACAAAATTTAGACACCGAAGACCAGAATTAGCCTCTTATCAGCATTTCACCATGGAAATGGAAATACCAAAAGTTTCTAATAAAACTATTATAGTCTGCACAAGTAACATCACAATATACAATATTAACACCAGTTACATCAGATCAATTTCAGAAATTGAAGTTACACAATGCTTTGCTGATGAATATATGGGAAATTAAACATAATTAACCTCAAGCCTGCAAACTAAGCACCTAAATAATGCTTCAAAATTAATTTACCCATGTTTTACTTTATTTGTACTTCATATTTTTTTGACAAGTAATGTAAAGGAATATTTTAAAACACATCAAAGGGATGCCACCCATGGTAAAAAAGAGGAACTATCCCAGCTATACAAACACAAAATTTCGCTCTCAAAATTTTCAAAAAACCAATGAAATCCAAAAATGTATGCACATCTAGGTTGGCAGACTAATAAGCCCATCCATCCTAGATAGACAAAAACAAACTCTTGAGTCTAGAAAGGGGCAACTCTAGCCCTTGAAAGATTCATCTTATTTCTTTCACCCAGACCACCCAACAAATGTAGAAAGAGATCAAATTCCCCACTTTCCTCATCCCTTTTTCAATCCGAGCACTCCGCCACTAAATCCAAATGTGAGATGCCTCACTGGGAAAAACCCAAAGAATGTTGCGACAAGACAGCCAACTGCAGAGGTCCCTTGCCATTGGACAAAGGATCAATAAATGTGAGACAGATTTGCCATTGTACTTGCACAACAAGCACTAGTTGTATATGATTATCGTCCCCCCCCCCCTTTTTTGATAGGTACTATGATTATCCTCATCTTACACAAATTATCGTAAGTATGGATACTCCCCCTCACCACACATCAAAGGAAGAAAATGCTCTTTGTAGGAGCCCCCCTGCTCCACAACTTCTGCCATGGAAACTCCGCCCCTATATCTTCCCAGCAGACAAGAGTAAAAAGATTTAATCAAGAAAATTCCTAATTACGAGCATCCCATGCAAGCTCATCTTCCCTGCCTCCTCAATATTCCAAGCTATATAAAAGTTCCAATAAGGCCAAAAGCTCGCCAAATTCCCAACCATTGATGTTTCTGCGTCTGCACTTGACATTACTATTGATTCAAGAATATTGTAAGATCAAAATTTTTGAGAATGATCCAGTGGCTAGGAAAATATGGGAATAATTCATTGACCTTTTCAAAGAACAACAAGGGAAAACATGACTCCAGCACATGGTTTTAAAAAGTGCCCATAACATTATGTTACAATTTCAGCACCCTCTGATCCCTTTATATCATCATTACATGCTGTTACAACCCACATCCGCGCAATCGCAACCACAGCCAGTACACCGACCATTTCCATTTTTTAAAACCATACTCCGGCCTGACCGTGCCTATCAGTTTGTTCTGAGATGAATCTTGGTAGAGCTAATCCTTTCTTTAAGTAATTCATGCCTGGATGGTGAAATCTTCAAACTCATTGGCATTAATCTGTAGCCATCTGCACACAGCTATGTTCACTGCAAACTTGCAGCACATTCAGTTGCTTTTTTTCAGTCTTAAATTAATTGTATTCCATTCTATTCTTTTTTTGACAAAGTAATCAAAAGATTGATAAGTGAAGTACTAAAAGTATGAGTAAGGATGACCCAAATCCCAATTCAACACTCGTTAGGTCATATGTTGACCTGTACATTGGCACATCATCAACCTAGCCAGTCCCCATAGTTAGTCTTTGCACCATAGAAGTCCTACTGTTCAGACTATTCCTCCTAATTTAGAAGGTTACTGCCCCTACCTCTCAATTTCCCACACCATTCTGGGATTCCATAGTGCATATCCGAGGTCCATTAAGCAGTATTGCCAAGCTACGTTACTCTTCGTTCTGGACTTCCACTTAGGCAGGTTCTCAATTCCCTATATGTGGGTCATCAGCTTACCTTTAATAACAAAGGGAATAAACAATCTCCCTTTCGATGGTATTTCGACCCTCTATTTCAATACTTCAGGAATCCGTCGAGGCATGTATAACTTAGGGTACCTTAAGAAAAACATTGTCATTCCATCCGGCCCTAGAGTTTTATCCCCATTCCCCGACTTTAAGGCTAACAAAATTTCTTACTTAGAAAATTCAATTTCTAGATTGACACTCTCCTCATTAGAGATAGAAAGCAACTCAAATCCATTGATTCTAGGCCTCCATTTCTCCTATTCCTTGAACAGATTAGAATAGAAATCAGGGATTCCTTTCTTAATCTCCTCTTCACGCATTAAGATCCTACCATCAATGCCTACCCTATCAATATGATTAAACTGTCAGCGAGCACGTGCTGTCCTATGGAAGAATTTTGTAATCCTATACCTTCTCGAGCCATAACAACTTGAATTTTTGTCACCAACTCACCTCCTCCATCTTAGCAATCTTGCCAATTTCATCCTTTAACTCTCCCCTTCTCATCAACTCCACCTCTTCTAAGACTCCCTCCTCTTCTCTTCTGTCCAATTCTAAAATCCCCTCCATCAGTCTTGCTTTATTCACCTCGATCCAGCCAAATGTGCTTAGTCCACTCTCTAAAATCTGCCTTTGAGACTTCCCATTCCCTTCTGGACACAATGTATCAAACCCAGATCCAGATCATATTAGTATTCGAAGACAACCACAAAACTCTTGCAACTTTCCTAACTGTTCTGTAGTGAAAATCAGTTTCAAATCGAAAATAGACCTCAGTCCTTATCACACACCCCCGAGTACAAGCTAGAATCATCAACTATGACCCAAATCATGCTTTAAATATTTGAACCCATCAACCCAATTAATTTAGTGTTTTCAGAAATCATTCCCTCTCTCCACATTCATGAAACTGAATTCAGGGTATCAATTCTCATCACAGCTAGGGAAGGTGGGGGTAAATAGAAAGAAGTAAGCAATTAAAGCGGGATCAATCACATTCAGCCATGAATCAAACTATTCAAACTATAGGAAGGGAGTAGAGTGAGTTACCAGGGCGGGTGGTGGTGAAGGGAGAGTGGTGACTTCGGATTCGTGGAGATGAATCTGTAGAGGAATTGCACCTTCCCACACATACCTCTGGGCCTCCGTTGCTCTATCCATCATCTCCTCCTTCTCTCTCTTCTCTCTACCTCTTTCGCAGAGAGAGAAAGAGGGCACGGGCTTTTGAGGCTACTTTGCTCTTCCGTCTTTGAACACGCCTGACAATTCCGCAGTCGCACAACAAGAAGCCACCGCTTACTTCTTTCAGATGAACAGGGGAGGGTGAACAATTTTTATTGCGTTGCTTTAAAAAAAAAAAATTTATTCAAAAAAAATTTATTGTGAAAATATTGTTAATCAAAGAGCGAAATCACAAGTAAATTTCTATAAACTTAAAATCACGTTATGATCATATTGTGGTTTTGCCATGATTACCTACAATCGTATTATCATGTTGTAAATTTTTACCTAATTAAGTTAATTCTTATATTATTTGTTCCTTAAAAATTAAAATATATATTTTTTATAAGTATTTTTAAAGATACAATCCGTTAAAAAATACATTTTTTAATGTGACCTATCCAAATTTGATTTATCATGTGATTAAAAAAACTAACCAATTTTAATCTAATATGTAAACTTATCTAAATTTGAAATATGACTTCTGAAAGTTTGAGATATGCTGTATCATTTGACAAAAAATTAATTAAATAAATATAATATATAGCAAGAAATTTATCATATGGTTTAAAAAATAAACTAATCAATTAAATTTAAATCATAGAATATGAATCTTAAAAAAATAATATTGGTGAAATATTATGAAGTTTAAAAGTTGATTAAATTAATGAAATATTATAAAAAAAAAATCTAACCATCTAGAATGAAATTTAAGAATTTATCATTAAGCATGTTTTGTCCATTTTTTTTAATCATGTTTACATATTTTGTTATATTTAGACAAATGAAAAAAAAATTTAAATAAAAGTATAGAATCATGTTTAGATATGTTCAAATAAATAGAAAAGAGTTTGAATAGGAGTTTAAAAAATACTTAAAAAAATTTCAATTTTTACCTAAATTTTAAGCTTAAAAATAGAGTAACAAATATATGTGTGTGTGAAGAAGAAACTGCATATGAGATTGCTGTTTTGATTAAAAAAAAAAAACGAAATGTCATAATAAGAAAAATCGTTGTGCGTGTATTAAGTAGACTAATCTTCAAATTACATACTTACGTGTCATTGTCGTATGCAAGGAAAAAATTATGATTGGATGGATGATATCATTGAAATATTTTTTCGAAACGTGTGTGAATATTTATATTCCCTAATTCCAAACCTTACACAATCTAAATTATTAGGAGAAACCAAATGTTCTGACATTCATTTTGAATGAACATAGAAATAATAAAAAGACAAACTTATATCGATCCCTATCTAAAATGAGATGTATAGGGGTGACAATGCTTCTAAAGTGCAATGTATGATTTGTTGTGAAGAGGATCATAATAAGAGAAAATGTCTCATAGAATTCTAAGCTAGTTGTAACAATTGATGTTATTTTTATTTTCTTGTTTTAATAACATTATGTCTCAGTGATGTAATATGTATTATTTTTTTATCCTAATGATATTGTGTTTAGGTAATGTAATATGAAATGTTTTCATTATACTAATGATATTGTGTTTCAGTGATGTAATATGAAATGTTTTCAGTATACTAATTATATTATGTCTCAATAATGCATAAGTATATTATGTCTCAGT
>QLOD02000017.1:22983539-22998309 GCA_003260245.2 Sideroxylon spinosum | reverse complement strand
TTTTTTTTTTTTGACAAATTACTCCAGTATCCTCTCCAGAAATACTGGTTGTCGACTAATAAACCACATAAGCGAAAACTTACCCAGAACCAGTCTCAATTGAAGGTAATTAGCGTTTGCCATGAAACTGGAGAACGCAACTTTCACCACTTGATCTGAAATCACAATCAAAGATTTAAATGGGTTATAAACCCTTTACATTGCTCCATAAGCTGATGATCAGAATGAATAATCCTCACTCAAGTGAGCGCATTTATTTATACCCAGTCGCCCCAGTAGGTTACAGATTCTGAAATGTACGTACTTGAATCAAAGACAATAAGGTCACAAATTTATCTTACTCCAATAGCATTCTATCTTTAGATTTACCAGAGATTATTCCATAAGCTTTAAATGTAGAACCAAATTGTGTGACTAAATTTCTTACCGGATTCATGATTTGATCTTGTAGAAAGCCCTCGTAATGCATATTTAGCATAAGCCAGCAGCCGGACTCGTTGTGGAGCACCTAACTTCCGGAGTATGGACCTTAGTAGCCCACTGAGGTTGGGGAGGGGGGGGAAGACAAGTGATGGATGAGTATTTGTCCCAGAATTGAAATCTATGGAAATGAAGAGAAGTATTTCCCTACTCGGTTCGCAATATCATTAGAAAGTCTGAGGGCAGAGATTCCATAAATGAAGATATATCCTCCGCATTTAAAGTCTTCAACTCCTTCTTTAGATTCTTTTTCTCTTCGACTGACATTCCGCTTCCAAGAGTTGATTTACTAACCGTTACAAAATTACATGTCATCACTCTTTTAGCAGTCAAAATGATCATAAACAACTAAAAAAAACGCTAAAATCACTATACCAAGGAACATATAGCATATGTAGAAAGACCATGTTCCCTAATAATCAATCTTTCATCTCAATAATTGGTTCTGCGGCAGATTAACCAATTCTATAAGAGCCGGTACTCAATTTTGTCATATGATAAACGCACAGCTACTCGAATTTTGCATTCATAAAGCAATCACAAACAGAGAGTAATCAAGAAAGCTAACTTGGGAAGAGACAACCGAGACAAGCCGGGGACTTGACTTTCTATTGAACTTGGCAATTTGAACACATTTTCTTCATCAAATGAGCGGGCTTTCTAAAATTTCAGGCCTTCTCAGTACCACAATAAAAGTGATTGATTAAGTCTTTCAATTTGGCCTTCACATAGCAACCTCAGACGCAGAGACTAATCGAAAAAAGAGTTTAAATGGGCAAGAAATAATCAAGGAAATATGTGGGACTTGACTCTCTCTTCAAGTAAGCAATTTCCAGGCATAATTTTATGCGTCAGATCAAGTGGCACCCCAAAATTTAGGCCTTTTGGTACCAGACCACAAGGGACTCATTCTTGTCAGTTTCCTATAACTGTATCCTTCACACAATCTCACAGTCATGAGCCTTATGATAGATGTCTGATAAGATAGCTTCCATCTTGATTACTAATTTCTTGGCTACTAACCTAATCAAGTCCAAAGTTGATTATGGTTGTAAATTACATGTGGTAAAAACCGGAAAATATAATCCAATTAACCCAGGGGAGCTCCTAACTGTAATCTTAATTAAATACGTCATCATTTCCAAGCAGTAAAATATAGTCGTAACAACTTATGGTTTGAATTTCAGGCAGTCAAAGATACTCCAATTACAGAATACTAATGGTTCTGTGGTCCATTGCTCACATATGCTCCCTCAAGCCAAAAAGTGCTTATCTTGAAAATTCAGGTAGAACAATCCTTAAAGGGGGAATACAAGGCTGCCTCAAATTCATATCATGAGACTTGGATCAATGAGATCTCATAATGCATTAATCCTACCGCTATAAGGCCAAGGCATTCAGAGACAACCTCCAATGACCTTCCTGGGTGGGGCTTAGCCTCCCTCCCTCAGTTGACCAAACTCTCCACCCAAGTGTGCCCATCTCTACTTGTCACACTATGCTCAAGCTTCTCTTGACTTGACCAAATAATCCTCCAACCATACATGCTCCCGAAGTTTACACTAGATTCTCCATGGAAACTGATATTCTCATGCTAGCCTAGTTTGGTCAGGGCCTAGGGACCCCATTGGGTAATGTAATGAAAACATCCAAGCACCCCACAACCCTAAGGCACCCCTTGTGTGTAGAGTTATGTGAATTGGTGGCTCGAGTTAGCATTTATCAGGAACCCATCCCCTTCTCATGCCTTGATTGATATTAAAGACAACTATATTCACGAGAAGACATTCTCAGGCCAAGAATTTTTGCATTTCCTGCTGCCCGAGCAGCACTCTTGACCACCTATCCCTTGTGCTCAGGAACAAGCCTTCTAGTACAATCAGATGAGCTAGTCTCCCTTCTCCTAACCCACATGAACAAAGCCTCCTCCAAACTTCCAAAAAGGCTGACTCCAACAGTATACTCAGTTTCCTTCACCCATATTCATCAATCAGCTGAATTATCACTATAACACATTCCATTATAAATAATAGATTTATTCCCAACAAATTAATCCCTTAGAAGTACTAAAATTCTTAGTTATGATTAAACCAACCAAACCTCAAATGAAAGAAAAGTTGACAAAATCGATAAGCAAAACACCAACTTAAACCCCAAACAAGATCCATGTAATTTTTAAAGCAAACAAGTTACCCATGATTAGGGGGAAAACTAATTTCTCCAAATCAAAAGGGACAAAACAATGTTGAAGGGCAATCCCTGTGGGACCTTGCGGCCCACTGGTGATTCCATTTTGACATTTTTTTATCTCTCTCAGAACAGAGGCGGTTAGATAAGGGAGATTAAGCAAGCCTTCTTTGTTTTTAATTTTTTTCTTTTCTGGTCATAAAAATTAAGCAGGCTATTGATACCCAAAAACTTGTAAATTGTAATAGGCAAATAGCATAAACAGAACTGACCCCTGTATTTACCCAACCATAGCTTAAATTAAGCTGGTATATAATGTGTAACAACAGAGTCCAGTCAGGCCAGGATGAACAACATAAATGTGCTCAGAATAGGTTATTAGCATTCATCAACATTTAAAGAAACTAGGAGACGGTGCCGCGCATTGCTGCTGGTTTTTGTAACATATATTTTATATATATATATAAATATAAATATATAGTTGGTACAAAGTAATATTTAATGTGACAAAAGTACAATATTTAAAAATTTGGAATACCTCATTTATAAGAAATAATTCACTGTAAACTTACCAAAAAATTGATATATGTCGGTGCTCAAGACAAAAAATAAAACACAAAAACAAAAGGATACCACACGTGTTAGATGACCAACAATTCTTCAAATATCCTTAATAACAGTAAAATAATTATCATAGACTTATAAAAAAATAAAATACATATTGAATTGCTAATAATCATTAAATTTTTTTAATATAAAAATAACATTAGTATATAAATAAAAGAAACAAAAACAAAAAAAAAAAAAAATTACACTTGTTGATTTGTGGTAAATTCATGTGTTACTTTTGTACAAATCTCTTTTACACTAATGTGTTACTATATATTAGCAAAGTATTCACGTTTTGCTATGAATTTTTATAATATATTCAATTTTGTGGTAGACAATGAAAAAATATATACAAGATGTAAAACAATACAAAAATATCCATAACTATCGTTGGGAAAAATACAAAATAAAATAAATTATAATATATTTTCTAGACAAGTTAAATAAAATATTCATAGCAATAATTGAGAAAAATAGAAAATAAAAAAAATTAATATATTAGTATAGATTACTAAAAAGAAAAAATTCTAGATAAAAACAAACTCAACAATCCAATCGATGTTGAGGGTCTCGAACCTGCAACCTTTTGTTTGTTAGCAAGCCACTCTAACCAAACAACCTAAGTGGCCAACCAATTTTACGATCAACTTCAATATATTTTTATAATAAACACATACAGAAACAAACGAACCACAAAAGTGGCCACATGTCACCTTTTCGTTACCCCCTTCCATTTTACTATATAGTATATAGATATGCCATATGTATGCAAGAAAAAACGGAAGCAAATTGCACTATTGAGATGGGTCAAGCAAAATTCAGTAAGTTGGTAGCAGTCTATTGATGTTGAAACGAAGGGGTAAATTCATTCTCAGAGATATACTTCATTCATTGTGCTGCTCCATATTTTGGTTTCTCCATTTTGTTTTGTCTTTTTGTTTTTGTTTTTTTTTTTTTTTCCTTCCCTCTTACAAAGTGAATTTTCACTGGAAGTGGCAGTGATGAGTGATCTGGGGAAGGTAATGCTACTTATGCAGGAGAATGCAATAGCTGCACTTGCTACAAGGATTGTGATTTCAACTCAACTCTCTTTTACACAGGAAAAGAAAAACAAATATAAAATGCAATTGAAAACAAAAACAAATACCTATCAATTGTTCTTCCTGTGAATATAAGGGGAAAGTATTTAGAGTACTTCCCAACACCAAAGCGTTCACCTATCTGCTGAATTTTATTTGCATCAAGAAGAACCAAAGCCCTCCAGAGCTGGCAATAGTCCAATCTGAATCCTTCATCCAACTGTTTATATATCCCATGATCTAGAATAACTGGATAATATATTCATCACAACAAATGGTAAATGTATTCCATCATTAACTGAAAACAGATTATATTTTTATTATCTGGGAAAATGATTTGTAGGCCAAAAATAGTAAATCAGGATATACCTACACAAAATCCATTTGGTCCTTCTGGAGAAACCAATATATTACCAGCATGTGGATCACCATGCAGGAAGCCATGGACAAAAATCATTTCAGCAAACACTTCCATTAATGCTTTTGCAACCTATAATGAACCAAAAATTTTATAATTAAGAACAGCACAACAATTCATCCAGATTCATTGGTTAATGGACAATTTAGGGATATCATACACAAAGATCAAAATTTCGCTTCGGTATCCCACTTAGCACAAAAGCAGAAATGTTTTGGTCCTTTCCATGAAAACGAAATAATGATCATGCACAATGATTGGAGTGCAAGGCAAGAAGAGCAGTTAAAAGGGAGAAAGATGCATGTGCACACACTTGCAAGCACATAGTTGAGGACCAACCTTTACTGGGTTTATCTGCATTTCCCTCACAAGTTCCAAGTCATCAACCTGAAAGCTAAGGAACATCCTGTTAATAGCACATAAGAATAGACAGTCAAAAACATTTCATAGAAATGAAACAATATTCTGATCATTGATCTCACTAGCCATTTCTAGCCGCATCTCTATTTCCGTAAAACTGATTGCATAACGTAATTCCCCAAACCTTGGATAACGATATTCTCTAGATTCATGCTCATATGTGTCTAAGAGAGGTTCAATAATAGCTAGCTATCATCCACCTAAGTCAACCTTCCTTTCACAAATCCATGACAAGTTGTATAAAGAAGGGCACTATTGGCACAAGAAACATTTACACTGCTTATTCTATTTGCTCCATGCTAATATAGAAGAGCTATAGTCAAAGAATTGTATGAGAGCAATATGAGAGATTTCAAGAAGCATTGACTTGACGAGGGAAAGTACACCTTACACCACCAGCTGTGGTGTCATTGCCATACCTTGCATCCCTTACAAAATTGCATTGTCAAAACTTTGCTCGTTGTTAACTCCTGGGCAAATTAAAAACATTGTCAATTAGAGATAAATAATACTGAAGGTATATCATCGTTCAGAAAAGCATCGTATAAAACCCTCATATGATAATAAAACTTACAAAGATGAAACAGTTATCAAATACCATACCCAAAAAACCTGAGGAACTCTAACCACAGTATTGTTTTTAAAGTTTTTGGCTGTTCTCTCTGAATTTCTTGCTTCGTGAATGAAATCTGTAGAACGACCCCAAAAAACCATTATTTTGTGAATAAACTTGAAGAGTTGAGTTTCATAAAAACAACTCACTAGGAGTTTCCAATAAAAACAGCATAAATCAACCCAGCATCTTCTCAGGACCAAGAACAGCTGTACTTAAGGG
This sequence comes from Sideroxylon spinosum, assembly GCA_003260245.2. NCBI lineage: Eukaryota > Viridiplantae > Streptophyta > Magnoliopsida > Ericales > Sapotaceae > Sideroxylon > Sideroxylon spinosum. The sequence continues at coordinate 22,992,281 of QLOD02000017.1, read as the reverse complement.
AGAACACAAGAGAGGAAAGACGAGGCACTTGCTATAGAATAAATGATCAATAAAAAATATCAAATGAAATTTTTGCAACCAACTAAATGAAATCCATTTTTATTAGTTTCAATGCCAGCAGCATTTTTAGATAGCCATAGAAGGGCAAAAGCACCTGGCTATATTTGCTAATTAGGAATTTCTCAAATATTGGAAGAGATTATCCAAGATATTATCATGGGAATCATTAGCAAGAACATGATTTAAGAACAAACTTTTTACATCCCTGGCAGATAGAGATCCACGCTAGATTTCAACATTGATTTCTGCTTTTAGACACAAAAGAATTTATTCAAAAAGTCAACTCCATGCTGTTTTTCAAAACCTAGATCACACGAATATACATTATATCATAGCAGTCTGGTATAGAGTTCCATGGTACATTCCACCAAATTCACCAAACAAAAAATCAAAGTATCCTTTCCATTGTATCTACATGATAAGCTTAATTCACTATCCCACTTTTCCAAGGAATTTACTAATCGAAGTTCATCCACATGTGAGTAACTTTTTTATGTTTTGAATATTCAAATTGTCATTTCATAAATACATAGAAAATATTTTTTCGAGAATTAGAGCTCACTCTCTGATGAATGGCCAGCCCAAGATGAGGTGCACATTAAAATGTTCCCTATCTGCATAAAGAGACACATGGGTATTCTTTTGACAGCAGAGACTTAAGCCGCTGCAATAAACCTTTCCAGCAATCATGTGAAAATAAGTAGAAACATAGTTTATTACAATTGTTGACCCTCTCAGATCAGAGCCAAGGAACAGAAAAGAGCAAGTAACACGAAATAAAACAGGCAATGTTATTGGGTTTAACAAAAGCAAAGCCAAGGTAGACTTTGGCAGCATAATATACAGAGTTCAGACTATGGACTGAAGATCCAACAAGAGAATATTTCCTTTAGGCAAAGATTCATTGTACAAAATTCAAGAGCTACATAGATATCTGCAGATTGGATATGTTAAAATAACCAATATCTTGATTTGATTAACATATCTTGCAATGGAAAAGCCACACAGAAGGAAACATTTGATGTCGAAGAGAGGATAAAATGACAGGGTAAAAACACTTTCCCTTGGGGTTTGGCCCAAAAACATGAACATCCACTAATTTAAAAGTCAACACATAACCCTCTTGTGATTTGGACCAAAAAAAATTGATAGAATCTATAAGATTTAACTTTTTGTCTCACATGTCATGGAGGCTTATGCAAAAGACATTGTTGAAAAAGAGGCAAATTTGTCTATGAAACTTGTATCTAGTTACTTTAAAAAAAATAATTCATTTCAACATAAGAATTGGTAAAAATATATTTTTATCTATCAATTTTTGTGGAAATATTTTTGTTCCAACCAATTTTGACTCGTGGGGCATAAAGTCAGTTAAATTTAACAGATTTTGTCAATTTTGCACTTTAATACAAATCACGAGAAATTATATGTTGACCTTTAAATCAGAGGGGGTTATTTGTGTTTGGGCCAAACCCCAAAAGGGTAAAGTATAATTACCCTAAAAAGAATGGAAGAAAATTTCCTGCTGTCAAAAAAGGCAGATTTATCATCGGGCTTGAAGAAACCAAACCACTGTTAAACGTCATGAGGAGAAATGCCATACAGACTAGGCAAAATAGAATATGCTAGATTATAGCCAATAGTAATATGTAAACAAGAGGATACTAAAGAGGATGTGCAATCCAGCAAAGAAAACGATGATTGTAACATGAGAAGAGATAATGTCAACTTCTTATTAAATTAGTATCAATCCAAATATTATCAAAGTGACTAGCCAGAAAAAGGTTTTTGTTGGGGCTCAACTACGTCCTGCACTTCTCAATTATGGGAAACATCAACTGAAGTACACTGATAAGCCACTGGATGCATTAAAGTATACGTATGCATATATATATAAGGTTCTTGTGTTATAATCAATACCACATGGAAAATTTTCAGGAAAGAGGAAGAAGTACCATAATTATATATATATAAGATGTGGTTGTGTAACAATCAATGCCACGAGGAAAATTTTCTGGAAAGAGAAAGAAGTACCATAATTTGAAAACTTAATTCCCCTAGCTTTTACCGACACTAGCCCCAGGAATTTCTAGCGCTAAACAAAAACTGAAATTGAAGCATAATGTAAATAATCACCAGTGGTAGAGGTTTATTTAAACTTTATAAATCGTGCAACAAGAAGAGCTCAAGGGAACACAACTACAGATGGACAACTTTTGAGAATTAATTGACTATATTGCTTCATTACTCACCAAGTTCCAAAGCAATAGCCTCTGCAAATTCTGAGACCATCCACCCAAATCTGTATTCAGGAAAAAACTGTAGAAAAAGAAGTAAAACTTTCAAAGAAGATGAAAGAACAGATTGGGGAAGAAAACCAACAATGAAAAGCAAGAGCATTAAATGACAAACTGCCATACGAAGGACAAAAGAAGATAGGAAAAACTCAAACAGATCAAAGATGCATCCCATGGTTTGGTAAGCATAAAAACACATTTATGTTGTCTTATATAGGTCATGACAAGGCACTCCAATTCAGAGAGGATTTAGGAGAATACACATTCCCAGTATTCCAAAAGTAGGAAATAAGAAGTCCAGGAGTGCTTTCCGTCCATATATGCACATCCTGTGTGATTGTGTTTTGAATGAGGGTGGTTGGTGGGTAGAAATGCCACAGATAACATGCAACTTTTCTAAAAGAAGTTGTGCAAGAAAAAAAAAAAAATACCAGACAAATGCACATCCATAAAATATTTAAGAAGCAAACAAATCTGAAAAATATTTATGATTCACCAAAGAACATCCTCAACAGTATACCACCAACAGAAAACCACCAGTAAATAAGGAATTTATTTAATACCAATGCAACAGATTTGGAGAGGAAGGACATGGTTGCTACATCTACTTTTAGCTGGAGCTCTAACCCAGGGTATTGTACCTGTGATTTTAATAAAAGCACTATCAAGATTTCAAATTAAATCAACATACACAATAGTTGCAAGCAAAGACCAGTGGGACATGTAGCACATGCAAAATAAAATAAAAATATTTAATAACAACCCATAGTGGTTGATTGGCTGAACAATGTTTACAGAATAATCAATCAGCAAGTTTTACCTTACAAAAGCAGCATATGCAACTAGTAATCAATTTAATGCCATGTGTTAGCAATAGATAAAGATTATTCCCTTATTACGCCATTGAAAAATCAAATTGATCTGTCTTCTGATTGTTCACAGTCAAGGAGGAAGCAATTTTGATCATTTTTATTTTATTTTATTTTATTTTTTGATAAGCAACTTTTATTATTAATGAAAAAAAAGGACAACAAAAGGGGATAGTTAGGACAAGGAGTCGACAACAAAAAAAAAAAAAAAAGGAAAAAAGATAGAAACATGAGGAAAACTGTAAAACATGTAATATAAGAGAAAGGAAGACTATTCTGGCTACAGCCTCCCAGCTATGCAATTTGATTAAAGACAGAGGGAGTCCTTTGATATTTGGTGAGATAGAAGTCTAAAGAGGAGCCAGAGTTCTGATTCTTCCCCAAATGCTCCACAAATCATTATCATTGTGTTCAAAAATCTGTGTCCACTCCATCCAAATTACCAATTAAAGGGCCATAATGGCAAAATTCCAAAGACGTTGTGCTCTCCTCTTATGCCTCAAACCCCAGAAAAAGGTAGATGGCATACTAAAGCATGAAAGAGGTGCCTCCCATTCATGATTCTGCACCTTGTAGAAATAATTTTCTCCATTTCAAAGCAGTGAAGAAAGAGGTGACCAGCAGCCTCCTCGTTATTTTAGCCAGTAGAACACCACTGGGGGAGAAGAATATGAGATCATCTACGATTTTGAATCAGGTGATTGGTATTGAGTTTTTTGGGAGCCACAAGCTCGCCAAAGATTTGTATTTCAATAGGAACTTTTACCTTGCAAATCATTCTTGATGATAGGAATGTGGTGTGCCTGAGTCAATTAATTTGTTCAATAGGGATTTCCAAAAGAACTCCCTAGAATTGTCGAGGAACCAAATCTTTCTGTTAGGAATGGCAGGTCTATGGGAAAACCTATCAAGCAATTCCAAGGGAAAGACAACTCAGTAACCTCAAAGTCCTTAAGCTTCCGGAAGAAACTTCTGGAAGAAACTGAATTGTATTTATAACATCGCAGAAATTTTTACTGTTAATGCGACATCTCTTCTGATTCAGTTATCCAGGTAAGTAAACAACTGCCCAAGTAATTTGTGTAGCTTTATATAATTGTAATGCCACCTCTATCAATCTTTTAATAAATGAACCAATAATTGTATAATCTACAGGCCCACCAACAACAGCAGAATATCTCAAAAAATATTTCATTGTGAATATGTTTGGATTACTGAAATAAGCTTCAGAAGCAAAACAAAAATCTATTCCTTTTGCAGAATATTTGTTAGATTTACATAGACATGAATATATTTCTTACAATCTCAATTTGGTTGAGTATTAACAAGCTCCAAAAGTAAGAAGAAATTGCTGACTGGTATAATATATTTTCAAAGTTTTCCCATTGGTAATTGTGTAGTCATTCTGTTCTTCCGTAAAAAAATTAAAAACATAAAATTGAATCATACCTGTAAACTCTAGCACATCCTTTTTCTTTTTCTTTTTTTTCTTTTTTTCTTTTTTTTTTTTAATTCATTTCTTCATTGTATGAAAAAAATACTGCCCATACAAAAGCAGCAACATATATTTTGCATACCTCATTCCTTAAACTACAGTACAGACTATTCCAAATGCACAAAAGCCTTTGTTGTTTCTAAACATTTAAATGGTCTAATAATTTTTCAAGGAATCATATTAACATGCCAAGAAATATTCTGAACAAAAATTTCGACTGCTGAAATTCTTAAATTGACATCATATCACTGACAAACCTTAACAGCTACTTCTTGATGGTCTTTCAGTATGGCACGGTGTACTTGTGCAATAGAAGCAGCAGCAATGGGATGCTCATCCAATGATATAAATCTGTTAGATACACAATTAGCTCCCAAATCAACAAAGAAAGCTATGCTCCTATGCAGAAACTAAAGAGCACTGACTATGCATGCGAATTATTTTAAAAAAACTCAAGTAACAAAACGAAGCTTTTTGAAGAAGTATACCACATTAAAGAATAGCAGCAGGAAATTCTTATAAATAATTCCCTTCAGTGTTCTACAAGACAGGAAATATATTACACTACTCCAACATGTTGATAATTTATTTGCTCAAGTAAATATATATAGTCTAAGAACGATAAGAGAACTTAAAAACAAATGTTAAACAAAATAAAAGAATGTTAACAAGGACAGCACGAACAAACTAAAGTTGGATGGGCAATTTGATGCCACAAAACATTTCTCCTGTACTACATACACATCTACTAAATCGTTGAGATAAAAATAAATATATAAATACAATAAAAATTATGGATTTCACTATCCAATTACAAACGAGTATAGATAGAGTTGAGATGCGAAAATTGAAAAAATAAAACATACAAACAATCAAGATGATATAGGCCTTTCCAGTGGATCTATTGACCAGAAAATCTGATACTTGTTTTGGCTACAGGAATGCGGTCCCTTTAATAGACAGGCAACAAATGATAATTGCTTATGTGAAGAAGGAACTTCAAAAAGAAAAAAATTCCTAGGGAAGGGAAGAGATGAGGGAGTGACTGGGGAAGCAATCAAGGACTAACACGCATGTAAATAATATGGTTGGGAAAGTTATTTTCTGCTGATATCAAACTACTTACATCTCTGATAAATCTGCTCCCAGTTCGCTTTTTAGCACTTCTTTTATAGCTTTGAAATGGCAAGGAAGTGCCTAAGGCATGGTGACCACAAGTTAGCACAAAAGGAAATCAATGGAATCACCATTTGTAAAATAAAAACATAAATCAAGCAAGACTACATAATTAAAACCTGATCCTGTAAGGATGAAAGAGTTGATGAGAATTCTTTCGGGACCTGTGGCATCGCTGCAACAAACTGACCAGCTTTTACATAGAAACCTTTATTGGCTTCACATAATTGCAAAATTCTCTTCGCTGAGCGTAGATGAACCTAAGAGACCAAGAAAGCATCATTAAGGACTCAATAAACAAGCTGGATTGAAATATAATTCTCCAACTAACTGCAAGTCCAAGCAAAATAAAATCATGAATTTGCACAGTTTAAACTTTTAAGAATCAGATCTTTGGAAGAGATATGGTAATTCATTTGGATAACAAAAATTGTTACTTCCTTGAAAATGACTATTTATCAATAAAATCATTTACCATTTTGGTCAATTATAATTCCTATAGCCTAGGAATAAGTTAGATGGCATCGAGTGCCTCAGCCATCCTCTATGTAAGCATCCTAATTTGCTTGTATTTTTTGGACGAATAGGAGTGAACTTTTTGTTTTTCTTATTTTATGAACTTTTTGGACCAATATTACTTGGAACGTGGACCGTTTTGGTACATGAAACAAAAAGGGAAACGTGGTACACTTATACTCTAAATTGCAGTACGATAGAGGGTAAGTTTCTTAGAGAATTATCGTATTATTAAAATATTTTGGTAAATAAAATTGACACATTTTAAAAATATATATAATAATTAAGAAAATAAAACAAAATAAATGTTCATGAGTGCACTTTCTATTTGATACTATTCTCTACACATTATCCTTTTGTAAAGGTTTAAACTTATTGATTATTGTCACATGATATTACATGATACCTTTTGCAATTCACTATTTCCAAGAGTCTTTTTTAATGAAAAATATAATATAGGTGTAGTAGTCTTGGATTGTTAAATTTAATGTATTAAAACAATAGTGTACCATGTTTCGGAATGTATGTACCAAAACGTGATTCAGAGGGGTAATAATGATTTTTGGTAACTACGTTTTGGACCATCAATATACACTTACGACTTGTAGGATTTTCTATAGGGTTTTGCCTTTTGGCTGGGGAGAGCAAATGGTAAGTTCGGTCAAAAATCGAACCGAACTGACTGAACTTGTACATAAAACCAAAAATTGAAATAATTCAGTTTTCTACTGTTTTGGTTTGAACCGAAATTTTTAAAACAATAAAAGAAACACTACATTAAAATAAGAATTGAAGAACAATATGTTCTTAATTCTGAAGGTACAATATGAATCCATCAGATTTCCTTGAAGTTTATTAAATATTGTTGTCCTGAAACTCAAATTTCATTCTAGTATAGAAAATGCAAGAAAATAAAGAGAATTTTTTTTTTTGAGGGGTGGGGGGGGATTTCATTTCATATGATAGGCTTCCGATGCATGAACATTTATCGCTTTAAGTCCATCTGGTCACCATGAATTCTTATTAACATACTTAAAACAAACTGATTTTTTAATCCAAGAAATTCACGACCCAATGCACAAAATAACTCAATTCAATCTTGAGTTTTTCGGTCATCAACTATTGGCCATGATGAAAATCCAAAACTTTGGTGAGTCAATCAGCCTAATGCAGGCAACTATCCAACATTTCTTAACTATGCGCTCCAATGTATTTTGCCTATGGAAAAGTAACCATGAGCTCCAAAACACTTGATATCAACCGTGTACCTTAAGGCATTTACCTCAGCCCCAGCATTCTTTCAAGAAATAGATCATTTACTCCATCTAACCACTCCAGTGAAGATGGTAAATCACACATTTGCTTGGCATAGAAAGTAAAACTTCTAATGGCTTATTATCAGCAAAACTGAATGCAAATTTACATTCAAATAATAGTAGCAGTTTTAGCTCCCAATAGGTGACCAAACAATCCCGTCCTTTGTTAGCAATCACTAATTCCAATATGTTTAAATCTCAAGCATACATCACAGCAGCGGTAAAACAGCCCAATCAACTTGAGTTGCTTAGATTATCATAAATAAACTTCTGCAATTGCAGTTTCCAAAGTTGCACAAAAATTTTCCCAATAAAATAAATAAAATCGAGTTTGCTGTGCGAAGAAAGCATCAACCTCATATTGTACGCGCCTATAGTCGTCCGAATCCTCAGACAACCCATGCAAGGAATACTTGTAATCAACAACATTTGAAGCGAACTGCGAAAAAAATTTAATTCAGAAAAATAACAAAAATGACAACATGTACAAAAATAATCAATCGGAATGGAGGTAAGAAATGAACTGAGAGAGAGAGCGCAATCGTACAGTCCAGATAGCGCGGGATGATCGGACGATGCCGCTGATTCCAGCCTTAATTGTCTCGGTGAAAGCTGCAGAAATGAGTACGGAATTGTCGGCGGAGGTGATAGAAGTGGGGTTTAGGGTTTGGGAGGCGAGGGTGGCGGCGCCGGCGGCCGTAATCAGGCAGAGAGAAGTGGTTGCAGCATTGGCGGGAAAATTGAAAATCCGACGAGTCCGCTTCATCGAGTGCTTTGGTCGCTGCTGTTTCTGTGTCTCTTCCTACCACCGTGGCCGAAGAAGAAGACGGCGACCATATATATGCAGGACTTTTTTCTTTTTTTTTTTAATTATAATTTAAATTATTTAAAAAGAAAAAACAAAAAAACAGGAGAAGAGCTGAATTTCTTTCATGACAAAGAAATTAAAAGAAAATTTTATTGGACTACTATTTTAAAATAAATTTGAACTTTATTAAATGTAAACTTTAATA
>QLOD02000017.1:22922294-22966932 GCA_003260245.2 Sideroxylon spinosum | reverse complement strand
TGTTTATTCCATCCTTCGGTTACAAGTAGGTATGGGTATCGTAATTTGTAATCCTATTTTTTCTCTATGTAATCCAGTTAATTTATGGATTTTATATTTTCTTCAAACAACTCAATAAGTACTCCACGCAATCAACAGATTATGCCTAAAATTGCAAAATACTCACAAATTACTAACTTTTTTTAGCAATTGATTATTAAAATTGTTTTATTTTTTCAACAAGTACCTGTCGATAAGGATAGTGCCAAAGCTATGTTGGTGGGGTCAGTACCAGCCAATCAAAAACTTCCAAAAAAATCTTTTTTTCTTATATTTAAAAATTTTTGGTACTTTGACCCATTAAAAAAAAATTTTTGACCGATTAAATTTTTTTTAAACCCATCAAAATAATTTATTAAGATGTTCATTTAATTTATTATTTTGTAATTATTATTTAAATTTTTATTTAATCTCATCATCTAAAATTTTTATAGCAGCTACTACCTTTTGATAGTTTTTAATTTGTTCAGTACTCAGTTGTTCAAATGTTTTGTTTATTTACCGAAGTTTTGTTTCAACAAGTAATTATCAAATTTATTCAATTTTTTTTCAACCAGTGATTGTCAATGTTGTTTGGTATTTTCACTAAAGTTTCTATTGAAATTTTATATAGGATTTTTTCAAGTGTGAGTAATGTATAGTAAATATAGAAAATAAAAAGATCATTTTCTATTAGAATATTTTTGTTCCAAGATGAAAGAAAATTTAACTGAAGTGCATAAGAAAAAATTAGAAATAGGTATTATGGAGGTTTATGGGGCCTCCTTTTTACATATTCCTCATCTCGGGTAAATTTCACGAACACCGACAGACGTACTCTCCTCAGATCTCGATTACAGAGACCGACTGAGGTCCCAATCCCTGATCTCCATAAATCACAAATTGTACGATTGCTGTAATGATCGACGGTCGTTCGAAATGATTTAATTTCAGCAAGCACAAACCTCGATCCTAAGTTGCCAACCTAATTGTAAGTCTTTCACTTGGGATTACATCTCTCGAACCCGGTGACGTCCCCAGGGAGGCCCCAAGTAGGATGTTGGTTACCACTATACACAAGTTTAGTCCTGTATATAGGAGAAGAAAACGAATTGAACTATTCGAATTTAACTCGAAAAAAGAATTCAACTCAAACTTAATTCATAATTCATAAGTAAATAAACTTAAATTGAATTTGATTTATACTTTATTTTAAATTCGAGATTAAACCTAAAAAAACTCAATTCGAAAACGGGCAGACAAGTTTTATAAAATAATATATATAATAATAATATTTTATATTTTTTTAAAAAAAATTATTATACATTTTCATAATATTTTATTCATTATATTTTAATCTAATTGAATTATTTACAAACTAAACACAAAAATTTCTTTATGAAAACGAACCCAAGCCTAAATTTCTTTATGAAAACAAACCCAAGCCTAAATAAAAGCTCAAAATGAGGTAGTTCGGTAAAAATAACTCAAACCGAGCTCAAAAAGTTAAATTTCAATTCGATTCGGCTCGCTTTCATCCCTGATTATATACACCATTGACTTGAAAAGGGTATGGTAACACCGCGTCCAAAATAAACTTATTTCCAACAAATGAGCTTTACCAGTACAACCTGTTTTACAAAACACCTAAAAACTTCAAAACAATTGAACAGTAAGAACTAAAAATCTATCGAGTTGAGGAGAAATGAAATTTCAAGTGACATCTGATATACATGCAGCTCAACTGCAACTGCACTACACATTTGAATGGAAATTACCCAGTTCGTCCATTACCACGTCTTGTTCACGAGGTACATTTTACCTCACCAGATGATGAGGGAGGGAACAAAAGGGATCCTATAATAAATTAAAACCGTTCAATCATTACCTCCAAGTAGAGCCTCCAAGTCTGATAACCTCTTCAGCACCACTATCCCTACTAAGAACCTTACCATTGGCATCCTCTTTCTGATTGCTTGAGTCACCATACAAATCCCTAAGCTTTGCCAGATTGCTGGACGCAGAATTCTTTTCTTTGATTCCATCCGGATACGGCCTGCTATGATGATCAATACGAGCACCGTGAGTTTGGAAGTTTTGACTTCTGCTTCTGCTCCTGCTCCTGCTGCGGCTTCTGCTCCGACTCCTGCTTCTACGAGAACTACCTTCCCCATAATACCTGCTACCATCACGGCTGCTTCTTTCGTAATCCCTCCTGCTGCTTTCTCTCGTCCTCCTTTCACAATCATACCTCCTATCTCTGCCCCTTTCTCGCTCCCTATCCCTGTTTCTGTCCCTTTCTCTTTCCCGCTCCCGACCCTTGTCTCTGTCCCTTTCTCGCTCCCAATCCCGATCCCTGTCCCTGTCTTGGTCTCTGTCTCTGCCCCTGCCCCTGCCCCTGCCCATGCCCCTGTCTCGGTCTCTGTCCCGGTCCCTGGCCCTGTCTTTGTCCGAATAATCTTGATCTGGCAGGTCACGACTCTGGCTCCTACGGCTGCTGGGAGATCTTCGAGAATAACCATCTTCGCCATTTTTATCATAAGAAGGTGTTGGCAGTGTACGGCGAACAGGGGATGAATCCCTAGTTGATGCCCGATGAGGAGCGCGCTGACCAAAGGAGACTGAAAGGGCAGCTTTGACAGAAGGTGGCCGACGAGCAGTATCATCAGATCCACGAGTGGACTCTCCAGTCACCCCAGAATGTTTAGCAGAGAGGTTCATCTTTTCAAGGTTGGCTACAACCTGCCGCATCACAGGGACAGGGATGCGGGGAAAGAGAGTATCAAAATAGTACTGCAAGAGCATGCCAGAATATAAATACTTCCCTTTAGGCCAAAAACAAAATAATAATGGCATCAAAATTGTGGAAAAGCGATATGAAACCAACAGAATGACGAAAACAGATGGGGGACATTGACAATTTTATATTCAGTAATCAGACCTACAAGGCCTTTCAGTAATATCTGACCATTCAATAGCAGCCAGAACAGGTTCACAAAGACCCCATGCTCGGCTCACTTAGAATTGGAATTATGTAACTAGAAATCAACCAACAACACCAACAATGCCAGTAAATCAATTCCAGCCATGCAGATAGAAATCATTTCACACGAATTACTCCAAAGGCTTCAACTAGGCCTCCCAAACATTAACATCCCATGCAAAATGAAACTTGAGGTCAGGGCTGTGGAAACAATCTAAAAACTCCACCTATCCGGGGCTCCCAGAGAGTGCAGCTTGTAAAAGCTTCAACGCCATGCTGGATTCTAGTGAAGTGCACAGGTTTCACGACGACAAGTGAATTCTTTCTAGCAATTCCAACAAACCATTAAAAGATGCTACCTTGACAAAGTTTCAGAGTAGCAGCATCCTATTTTTCCATTCTATTTCTTGGTTCTGATGATAGTAGAAAAGCAGGAGTAACTAGTGCTCTTAGGAGAAGAAGAAAGGGGAATGAATTCTTTTGCAACTGGAGTTGCTTCTTTTCTTTTTCCTTTTATAGAAACAGTTCTTACATCCAAAATCAGGCTTTCTGCTGACAATAATTACAAAAGAAGTGGATTGAATTTTGTTAAGTAGGGTGCTCAGAATTTGGTATGAAACACCATTCATACAGACAACAAGGTAAAATATGATTTTTTTTCCATTATGTATTAGATAGTTTTCCAAATTTATTGGTTTGCAAGCTTCATCACATCCAGCCATTGTCTAAGACCCTGAATAACAAATTGACTGCTTAAACTTCATGGGGAAGTAGAAAAGAAGTGGTGCTTACCAAAATTGAATTAATAAACGTATAGGATTAGAAGTCACACAAAGCAATCTTTGAATTGATCATTTTTATAATCATTCTCAAAAGTAGATCCCATCTCCAGCCTGGTTAATTTGAAAAGGCTATACATTACAATAGCTAGCGTTTTGGTTCACAAAATGGCTCAAAACAAGATCCTCAAATACATAGCTTAATATGACCGCATGCTTAAGTGCAGGCGAACAATTTTTTCCCTCACTAGCTCTATCTGGTGTGAGACTAGGAACATGCTATACCCTAGAAAACTTGAAGGCCCTTAAAAAATTGGTATGCCAAAAGGATAGACATACAAGAAAAGGAGAAGACAGGATAACCTGAGGGTGTGGAACCCTTGTTTTTCAGTTGTGACTGCTTGTAGACAGTATGCTGTTCTTTTGTTGTCTCGCCAAGTCAGTTCCTCAAATGAAACTCAAGACTTTGATGGAGCTTGGGTTTCTAAGACCTTGTTTGATGTTGTAAACAGAAATGTCAGTGAAAATGATGGAGGTGATACATTTTGCACCGCACTTTCAAAACCTTCTATTAAATATTTAAGCACTGATTTGCAGAAAATATTGTTTTGGCAAGCAGAAATCTGTAACTAATATTTGTTTTAGAAAATGATGAAATCATTCTTCAATTTTACAAGACAGATATATATATTGAATCTTCAATTTATTCAATCGTACACCTTTTCAAAAGTGCACATTTAAAACCCAAAAATAGACAGCAGACAGCTTTTTTCACAACTGTGATTGTAGATATAATATACACTAACGAATTTTAACAGCACATAATGGTAATACTTAACGGAATAAAAACAAATGGAACAAAATTTTTCCAAGAAACTACACTTCAACATAAACAAACAAATCATGAGCATTCTCAAACCAACCTGAATGTGCATAGTTTTCACTATTTTAATGTTTCGTTTAGAACAAGAAGCAAATCAACAAGTCAAAAGTTAATGGACGACATCACCAAATTACGCAACGTCACATATAAAAAAAAAAAAAAAAAAAAAAAGTGTTCCATAAATGCTGCCTTCATAAACTTCAAAATTAAGCATCAGAAGCTTTGGTAATTGAATTTATAATGGTTAGCGGTTACCTATATATCTAGGGAAGTTGGAAAGGATAACCCGGACAACAGGTTTGTCAGAACTAACAATGCAGAATATCCCAGGTGAGTGATAAGTTTGCTGTTCATATATGGTAGTAACTAACCTGTCCAAGAAGTAAGTCACGAACATACACTCCCATAGTGGTCATTCGGCCACTGGATCCAGGAGAGAATTCCTGAGACAGAAAATCGTGATTGTAAGGTCATAAAAAAATTGGAAGGAAAAAAAAAATCAATAGCCTATATTTACGTGCATAATAATGGCTGACATGTATTTAAGAAACGTACCAAGTCATCCATTCCACAATCCCCAGTAACTTATACCTCAATAAACAACCAACCCCCATTTCTGCTCCACATAATACATTAGACCACTTAACATATAAGTCATTTATGTAGTCTCTCCTTTTCTTCAATCTTGTCTTACCTCCTTTCCAACCCCTTCCCCTTTCTCTCTCCATTTTGCTATCTCACTGCTCATCATTTGAAACTGTTTTCTTTCTTTCTATGTTTTCTCGGATGTTAATGATAGTCAATACGCCAAAACGTTTATGAGAAATATAAGCTAATTGGTTGATTGTTCTCTTCTAGATATATAAACATATCTGTTTAACATAAGAACAAGACACAATTTTGAATTCATTATCAACTGGTGTAATAGATTAAAGGTGGCCTGATTATCTAATTTAGCAGGCTCAACCTTACCTTTGAGCACTTTATCCCATTCTCCCAATCTCTGTTATGTTACTTTTATGAACCAGGAATATTAATAGCAAATATTGCAAAAATTCAGAGGACTGCTTTGAGAAATGATCCGAGAACTATAGAAATGGCAAACGAAGATAAAGAGCAATACCATTAAGTAGTGTTAAAATGGATACCTGGATGCAAAACTACAATGCACGTACCAAAAGGTGTAAAAGGGTTTGTATGGACTTGTAGCTTAATCTTATAGCATGAAAGGCCGATTGGCTTTCCAAGAAATAGATCCACTATGATTTGAAAATGGCTAAAGTCTAAAGGTCAATATGGGAGTGATGAGGAAGTTCATTCAAAACTTAAACAGCAAAAGCCATTCAACATATATATTTGTTAGGATGCTTGGCCAAGTGGCCAGATTGAGTTGTTAAAATCTTGGAGTAGCCAAATTCACTAACAGACAAAAAAATAAAATAAAATAAACATAAAATGATAGCTTTCTAGCCAAGTTAAGGCGGCAAAAAACTACTGTTCCCTACCTTCTTAGATGATTTTTCCTTGACCAGGTATTTGGGAAAGGAAGTTAGCAATCTATTATTTGATTAAAAAAAGGGGATAAATTATTTCGTTCATAGGTCCAAAACAAGCCCAATGAGCAAGGCAGTTTCTTGAAATGTAATTATTAAATCCCACCAAACTAGTTCCCTATAAAAAAAGGCAGCCAAAATATCTCAAAAATACCTCTTCATCTTTGACATATGGTTCAAACCAATTCCACAATGTCTTTGAATCTGCAGCATATCTCAAATAGAGGAATCCAATCTGCAAAATAAATTGGGTCATCAGTGCCTATTTGTAAATGTAAAGCCCGTGATAAGACAAATAGGTACAAATAGTAATATTCGAAAAGGAGTTAAAAATGTGAATGCCAAATAGAACAAGGAAAGAGCATTTGATCCATATGCAAACAGTAATTTCCCAATTCTCATCCCAGATTTACAGACAATTTTCAAATTTTCAACAAACAAGAAACTAAGCTCCCACAAAGATAAAAGTAACGAAAATTAGATGACTTGTAGCTTTCCCATAAATCTCTAGGTTCACAAACCAGCAGCAAAAATGAAGGAACAGTAATAAAAGTTACTACCAGAGGTAGACTATTATAGTTTCATGGTCAAGAAGTTTTTCTCTTAGTAAATTTGTCCTTAAATACTAATGAAACCAAACAAGACACCTTCCTGTACACATTTTTACGAATGAAGGTTCTTAGACCAGTTGATTCAGGTAATTTTAAATTTTAGCGGAAAATTCATAATTTCTGGACAGTTAGCAAATCAGTATTAGCATATCCACTGATTACAATAATAAAAAAACATACATAAAATACACTCAAGAGCCTTTTTTTTCCGGTTACCATGGATAAGTTGGGTGTTGTATCAAAACTTCATGCTCGTACATTCTCCTGATGGTTACTTGGGATATGTTACCATTTTCCTGGTGGAAACTTATTTACCTAAATTCTAATGATGGTACAATTCAAACAAGAAAATCTTTAACATCATTCGCATATGCATCGGCGGGTCCCAAGAATAATTTAATTCAACCAAGTTACCACTTATAAAATTAATAAGCATCAACCAAGATGTTACCAACCGCTCTTATGTAAGGAGAATCTGGGTGCTTTAACAATCCGTGCATTTGCTTGACTGTGAGCTTCATAGTGAAGAATTTATAGAGAAGACAGAATGCCGTTGAAGGGCCTCGACAGTTTCCAGTCATCCATGGCTCCACGTGATCAACTTGATTGTAAATCTCATCAATCACTTCATGGTAAGTCTTCATTTGGTAAAGCTCTTTAAAATAATCAGAGGAGAGAATGTTCATGCAAAGAACCTTCTCCAAAAGCTGATCAATAGGTCTTCCTGAAGTCTGTATCTCCATAATGGATCATTAAATGCACATGCACTCTTGCACCTAAAATCTGTCACCCAAAAAAATATGCTATAATGAGTGAAGGCTCATTCCTATAGAAATAGATATGAACACAGCAGGCAATGAAATTCATCATACAAAAAAGAAAAATAGTTTTGGTCCAATAAATGAAGAGCACAAAACAAAAGAACAGGGACTGTTAGTGTGCAAAACTCAAATGAAAATGTCAACACGGTAATTCAAAAGAATCAAAAAATGCAATTTAAGACTCGCCAGACCCCAAAAAAAAAACAGAATCAGAACAAATTCACGTCGCAATACGAAGAAGAGAACAGCAATTGCGAAACTACTAATTACATTAAAAAAAAAATCACTCGATAAAAGAAGGAATTCGCAAATATTTATGTACGTTTACCCCACTCAATATTTGAAGTCAAGAGCCAAAAAAGAAAAAAAAAATATTGCTTTTTGATGGTACATTCGGAGCCCTAGCAATAGTAAACAGAACATGAGCAAATTGAACAGAAATTGATTTGGAATATAGAAATCTGGATTGGTTACCCTCTTGATTTCTTAATCAACAACCGCGCGCGAGAGAGAGAGAGAGAGAGAGAGAACACAAAGGTAGCTCGAACCTGCTATCAAATTTTTGACGAGAGAATTGAACCCTAGAACGCCTTTATCTCGTACACAGGGCAGTGCTTGATGGGCTTTTTGTTTTTGGTTGGGTTGGGTTGGGCTTTAGGAACTGTGGATATTAGGTTCTAGACAAGCGATCTCCAAAAAAAAATAAAAAATCAATTGTCATAAATTATAAAAAATGGTAATGTGACAAATTAACCAATTTCAAATTCATTTAAACTTAATTAAATTAGATTGGTTTGAAGTATCAAATAAACTCAAAAAATTTCCAAAGTTTCACTTTTTTCAACCTCTAAAAAATTCCAACTTCTGTTAAAAAAATTTCAAAATCCGTTGAAGCGAGTCAAAATAGAGTATTTCAACGGTTTTGTCAGATTTTTTTTAAAAATTATATTAATATTTATACCAAAAATTTTCATAAAATTCCAAAAATTTTCAAACTTTTCCACTAGTTAAGTACGATGTAAGAATTTTTCAAGAAGAAATCTAAACGAATACTATCCTAAACATACTTAATTCTAAAGTTTTAACAAAATTCAATGCCAGTACGAGTTAAAAATACTGTGCTTTATATATGTTAAATATTGAATATATAACATTTTTGCTTTATATATGTTGAATATTAAATATATAACATTTCCTCAACAAATGTGATGTGAAACATGAGTGTTTTACGCATCGGTAGTAATTGGTTCATCTTTCTTATATTCTTACGTGGTTACCCATTCCCGTATAACGCGTAACATTTTAGTTTTAACTGAATTTAATACCTGTACAACTTTAAAACTAGAGATGTTGAATATTACATATATAACATTTCCTTCACTTAAGTGATGTAAGATATAAATATTTTATCCCGCCTTAATGGTAACTCTCCCAATCTTCTCATCGGTTCGCTCACATCATTGTCGATCGATCATTGTTAAAATAAAGATACACAAAATATCTGAACAAACCCAAAAACTAAACAAACTCAATTCATTCTGATCAATTTACTTATGTGTCTCAAATGTATCAATACATTTTAATTGGCAAGAATTTTGGGTTAGACTATTTTAAGATTTAAAGCAAGTCAATAAAAATCATGTTAAGTTAATTTTTTAAGAAGATTGGTTTAGCTTTTGACTCAATGCATAGCCCTCCTCTGAATGATTAGACCTTAATTGTGGAGGAAAGTTAGAAGGGCTATATAGATTTAAAGAAATTGCCATTATCAACACCTTAAGTAACTCTCGCATAAATGAACGTTCTGCCAAGTTACAATTACATTACTAAAACTAGCACTACTAACTTTCATAAATTTAAGGGCGTAATTTTAGTTTAGCTGGCTTGATTAAAAAAATAAAACCCCTTAATCTTATTCATTAGCGTTTGAATTTTTACCTAGCAATTTTATATAATCAAACAATCAAAGGTAGGGAAAGCTTTTTCCTTATTTCTTGAATTTTGTGCTTTCAAGGACTATATGCAAATTACTTAAATTTTCCTTGAGTTGCTAATAATACATTCCCTCGTTGAGATATGATAAATTACCTAAACCTATTTTATTTTTAAATTTGTTAAAAAAATTGACTTCTACAATTTGCCAAATAAATTATAAATTCTGATTTTGCTCCTAAAACTTAACCACACCACACATTATTATCCAGCTGAATTAATTCAATCAATTCAAGAACCATCATAATCATTTTCATTCTTAATAACTACTTTTTCATTTTATTATCCATCACCTTATTCGTCTTTGATGAAATAAGCAAATTAGTATGGTATTGAGTTTATAAGATAACCGATGTGATTGTTGTTATAGTAAGTTATTTTTTATTTGGTGATTGAGTAGATAAGATAGGAGTTGATTTGAGCCGAGCCTAGCCAAGCTTTGGCATACTCAAATTCAAAGAGCATTATTTACCAACTGCTTATGTTCTCATTCAACAAAATAACTTAGTTTAGGAAAAAAAAAATTATTTATACTAGCGAGTTACTGAAAATTTAGTTTTTTTTATATTTGAAAAAAAAAAGATAAACTTTTAATAGTTAAATTTTTAATTTTTTATTAATTTGACATTTTAACCTTCATGATTTAAAAAAATTTTAAATGTAAGAGTGTAATATTGAAAGGAGTAAGGTATAATTTACTTTATATTTTATGTTGAAGTTCATTTTGATTCTTATACTTTTAATTATAATAATTAACCTCATATACGGTCGATCAAGTTTCAATTTACCCTTCTGTTAATAATTGTTATGAAAATGAAAATACAACATGTCTATCATACGTGACAAGTATATAGCATTTTTTTTTTTTAAATTTAATAGAAAGATCAAAGTATAACTTGAACAAATAAAATAAAATAAATAAAATGAGGGATTGATTCTTACAATTAAAAATAAAGAAGATAAAAGTGGGATTCAATACAAAGTATAAGATAATATTTATCTTTTACTTTGTTAAATTATTATTACAAATCTTTTTTTTTTTTAACCCATATTATTACAAATTTATCCCATGTCTTTGTGGTGGGTAAGTCAGTGTCTAATCCCAATAACAACTGGGCTTTATTGAGAAATATTTGAAACTAATGATTTTATTTCCATCATAGAAAAATTGGAAAATTAATCCAAAAGGATTAATGAGAAGAAATCTATTATTTAATAAAGCAATCAAACTAATACAAAACTATTGACTTATTTCAATCTTCCTATTACGACGAGTAGTTAAAAATAAGTATCTCCCCCTATGACTAAGATCTTATATTCGGGTCACCTTAATTTTATAATGGGCAAATTACATTTACATCCCCTTCAATTATGACTCAATATCATTTAACCCTCTTATCTTAAAAATGCAACGCTTATACCCTGCAACTAAGAAAATGATTGACAAAATTAACACCATTAGTCAAGATTATAAAAAGACATTTTTAGTCTTATTTAATTAGTAAAAAATTAAGATATTTCTTGGCAATGTTATATTTTTTAATTTTTAACTAACATTTCAATACAAAATATTTTAATTTTTTAACATATAAGGTGAGATTAGTAAAATTATTTTTATAATTTTAAACCTAATCAAAGTGAACCAAACAATTTTACCTACTCTCACTTCAGTCCCAAATCTTTTCAAATTTTTTTTTTTTTGATAATTAATCTCTTGAGATTTTAATTTTTGACCCCACTCTCATTTTATTAGGGTAAGGTTATCGCTTTATGTATCCTATTGTCATTCTTAAAGCAAGATGAGCTCCTGACGGGATATCAGTTATAGAGCAGCGCATGAATAAAAGAAGAAAATTACTTAGCTAATAAGAGAGGGGAAGGGCCTTAGCCCGTTGCCATTCCTATTTTGAACCAAGAAATACTTTATACTCCCTTATGTCAATTTCTCTTTATTCTATTAATTTTTAAGTTTAAAATTCATGAATTTGTTTTTTATTATTATTATTATTATTATTATTATTTTGTATTGTGTTTTTGCATTTTAAATTTATTGAGAAAAAGTTTTAAAATAAAGATAAACTAAAACAAATTTAAATTTAATTCATTTTTTTGTTAAATTAAAAGATGAGAAAAAAATTAATCAATATTTTACAGAAATTATTTTATTTTATTATTTTATAAAAAAATGAACATGTATAAATAATCTTACAAATTCAATTATATTCCTTTTTTGGCAAATTACACGTATCTTATCTAAACATTTAACTAAGTTCAGGTAAGCTAAATATCATTTAAATGTTGTAATGACACCCCTAATTTTATTTTTTGTTAATTAAGTGAAACTAAAAATGTCTTTTTATCATCTTGAATAATGCTACTAACCTTGTCAACCTTTTTCATAATTGAGCCTTTTTTAAATGGGGGTTAAGTGATACTGAATCATAAGATATAAGTGTAATTTTTCCTTTCATAATTTGATGTTCATCTATTGTGCAAAAATAAATAAAAGTCGAGTTTATAATTAGGCATAGCTGAACTGCATACTAATTATGAACTGCTTAAAAATAATTAAATTAAAAATTAATATATTAAAGAATGCTTTTGATTTTATTATATTTTTAAATTCACTCAAGTAACAACATGGGTTAGAGATTTTATTATTTTCTTCCTCTTTTTTTCTACTTTTTTTTTTCTTTTTTCTTTTCCTTTCCCCTTTCTTTTGCCTCACTAAATCCTCAATCCAACCATATCTTGAAAATTTTCTATAATAGAAAATACTACCACGCCTTCCAAACACACCTTGATTATTTTCCATAATAGAAAATACTTCAATACCTCTCTACATTGAAAAAACCATTGTAAAGGTATAATTTAGAGATGACGTACAAATTTTAATGCGGATTCCTTTTTCTTTATGTGACATCTGGTTTACTTTCTATTTTCTCTTTTTATTTTATGTGTTAAAAGTTTCAAACAAAAAAACAAAAAATGTTATGTTTACCTTGTTTTAGATTAAAAACGTTCGAAATAACTTTTTGTCATTTTTTATTTCAAGTCTAAACGTACTTTTTTTTTAAAAATAAATTTTAAAAACACAAATGACCAAATGAGTTTAAAGTGTTTTCCTTATTTTTAAAAGCACACAATAAAAAATAAACTCAAAAATAAAAAATAAAAAACAAAAACAGAAAATAAAAAACAAACCAAATAAATTCTATGCAAATGCACTAAAATAATTTATAATCTTCTGACCGGCTGTCGCCGTTATTATTATTATTATTAATATTATCCAAATTTAAAAAAAAATGTAAAGTCGAATGTCAATTTAGAGAACATTCATGAAACAGCTACAGAGCAAAAAACCAGAAGTGTATCATAATTGTTCAAAACAAAGCTGTACATGGATATTTAAGTTGCTTTTTTTCCACTTAAAAAGATACACAGACACATAACTACTATTTTTACAAGCCTACGGGAACCCAAATGATAATAAGCACAGTTTGCAATTAGGCATGGCTGGCCAAATTGACACTTGTAGTTAGGATCAAATTGGGCTTTCAGCTCATTTTAATATCACAGCTTTATTGCCTTGATGGGTAATCCACAATCAAGAAGACGTACAAAAATTTCCAAATTTAGACCCAATAAACAATTGAAAGAGAAATAATTTCCAACATTGCAATAATGTGCAAACAAACAGAAATGTCAAGAAATAAATTCAGCTCGACTGAAACTGCAATTTATTTATTTATTTTTCCTTCCTTTGCAGAAAAGCACAGGGGTTAAATCACAGCAACAAAATTAAGCTGCTTAAACAAGAATAAGAATCATATAGTTTAATTCATGACCCAGTTCTCATTTAATATACCCAGATGGATACAAGGGCAGCTGCCCTCTATTCTTCCGAAACCTTGAAGAAGGTGTATGACAAGATCAAGTTGTTGATGCCATCCATTTTGGGATCCGTTTCAAACTCGGGGTCTATATAAAAGAAAACCTGCAAAAGCAATTTAAAAAAAAAAATTGTAACCAACCAGCAGGAAATGTACCCTTGAACAACATTGCTTGTAGCATGAACAAAGGGTTAGGGACACAATACTCACAGGCATGTCAATCTGCTCTCCGGGAAGAAGTCGCTGCTCCTCAAAACAAAAGCACTGTACCTTGTTGAAGTACACTCCAGCCTGAAAATCATCAAAACCTGATTAACTTCCTTCACGGGAGTCACCACAAGCTACATTGTAAAACAGTTTATATGCAAGAATGGAGTGTGTAGAATAGTATGCCACATCTTATCATATGTCATATGACCGTTGCACTTAAAACCAACAACAAATTTCTTTATCACCTACTGAGAAGCATTAAATGATCAAAATAGGTTTTATGAACTGAACCTAAGCACGCTATATGCAATTGATATATACTTGCCTTGTCAAATTCCACTTTACCTAAATAAAGTTTCTCTTGCACCATGCGGTTGGTAATATGCTATAAATCCACAGGTATTGAGATATTCTACTTTTGCTAAATTACGAATGTCCTCCACCAGTGAAGATATTGATCCAAAGGCCTAGCTAAGGTCCATTTCTTAATTTCCATTTTTCTCAAGAGGGGAAAAAATTGTCAGCCCCAATAAAATTTTTTTGTTTCTGAATTGCCTGAGGCATACTTTGGCTAACTACATCAGCCACCTCATGATTCTCACTCTAGCATAATTGCCATTAAAATTTGACCTTGCCTTGTCCAAAATTAAACCACAGCAAAAGTACTCAGAATGATCAAGATGCTTCCTCCAAAGTAGCAATTGATTGAACGTAGCAATGAACCCAACCTAGTACCAATGCTTTTCATGCCCAAACCGGTACAACATTGGTCCAGGTGAAGGAAGCAACACTTCCAATGTGAAAAGACACCCAGAATTTCAATGTGATAAGCACAGTGAGCTCAAACCTTTCAAGGCTATCCATAATCCAACAGCAACGAGATTTAAGTGAATTCAACTCCGTGGGCCTCAATTCTGACTATATGAGCAATGTAGGCCAATGCAGGAAAAAAGCAGATGCAAGGAGAAAAAAGAGACACAGAAGGGAAAAAAATACTGATGGAAGAGGAGATTCTGTGATGAAGAGTAGGTACAAAATCATAAAATTCAATACCAAGTTCCTATAGTAAGCCTGATTTATACAGGTTATGTCCCACTAAATTAAGCTAAAATAAGGAACAATGGTAAAATCAATAAACAGATTTGTTGGGATTTGTCATCCCACATCAATAAAATAGCAATGCTATCAAAACTAGGTTTGGGAGGACTCATCCCCTTTCGTTTCGGAATCTTTCATTTGTACACATCTCATACTTGGTCCACTGGTTTGCCCGTCTACATGTGAGCAGCCTTGCATGTGAGGAGATGCGTAGGGATTTATCCTATATCAACAAAATAGTCCCTCCTAAACCTATATAAGATCTTGATAAAATTGAAACTCAAAAACAAATCTAAACCTCAGTTGTCTCCGACTCTTGGTCACTTCTTCCTTTGCCTAAAATATAAGCAAAGGTCCCTTTTTTAATCCCATGAATGGGTTATCTATGGTGATCAGAGCATTGAATGTTCCATAACGCTCAATAAAGCAGGCAGCAGGAAATTGCTGCAAAATCAAAGAAACTAAAAGATATCATGCCAACTTTAGCTAAATAAAATAGAATCACCAATCAGGATATATTTCACACTGATTACATCTAAAGGCCGATCTAAGATGTCACTAAATACTATTCAACACCATCACTTATTATCACCCAATCTTATGGTTATGAAATTGACTTCAAAAGGAGATTATAACCCATAGGATATCTGAAGCATCAATTAAACAAGGCATAAGAATTCAGCCCTACTTGCTAATGTCATCACCATTCAAGAAGACAATATAACCAGCTAGATGTCTGCAAATCATTAAAACATGGAAGAAGAATTTAACCCCATCTTTACTCATTGGAAGAAGATTTTAACCCCAACTCTACTCATATCATCACCTCATCCATATGCAATTTTCCTCCTAATCCATGCCACCTATAAAGAAGCTCTGCCAAGTTGGAATGGCTCCAGTCTCAGCCCCCAACACATATTAGTGTTTTATGACCTCAAACTTAGTAGCGTTTAATTCCTTAAAAGTCAAAACAGCTGCCTTTCACTGCGGCATTTGTTTGCATCAAATAAACTGCACAACGGCATTAACTCATTAGTTATCGTTGTTATAAACAAACAGGACTCTGATGACTCTCCTCATAAATTCTGCCAATGGAAAAAAACTGTCCACTCTGCTTCAAATGATGTGAAAGTAGTTTTTCCCTGCGTTGGAACACAGAAAACATCTCATAATAACGTCATACTAAAAAACCAGGCACCAACAAGGCTTTTCAGCGAATTGCCTTTGCTTGTCATGATGGCCCCCACCTTGCCTGGCAGTTTGCAATTGCTGATGTATCTACTAGTAGTCAAGCGTCCACTTGAAGCAACAACTAAATGGTTGAACCCTTCTACAATTGCAAATGCGAGAACTATTTGAGCCTATTTTTGTAAACCAGAAGTTGATATTCCATGAATTATCTGTTCCGAAATTTTATGGAACATTATATGGCAAGAACAGGTGTGGAATACGCTACGCAACCGCAAATTGGTGTTTTCACCAATAATGAAAACTCAGTGTTCAATGTTTTTTTTTTTTTTTTTTTTTTTTTCACAAGACTTTGAAACACAGAGCGAACCTTGAGGCGAATGACAAAGTGGGCTTGAGGTGAACGACGAAGTGAGATTGAGGCGATCAAAGGAGCGAAGTGAGAAGACCGACCAAAGGAGTTGCTAGCTGACTCAAAATCAAAATGTACCCCACAAATAAATATAAAAAATTGCCAGCATGTTCGTGTAATGAACACCCCCAAGGTGAAGTTTATTCCATGGTCAGCTCCCTGCTGTTTAAGCTGTCTTTCCTCTCCTTGAGTTAAACATTTGGAATTAGGGTTTTAGTGACTGTTCCTTATGAGCTCTTTTCACCAATTGTCAAGATTTTCGAAAAATGAGCACTCTGAAAATGAGGTAAAAGAAGATACTTGCCAGTTATATATATGAAAAACTTCAAACTGCATATACACGTTAGACTATCAATCGAATTATTCTTGCTTGATGGCTAGCTTGGTTTATGTGAGCAATGAAACCGAATTTGTCAAAGCTGTGTGCGCAATTGTAGTAAAGGGTCATTGGGACAAGCTTTTGAAGCCAAGGACTGGTCCTTGTCCGACCCTCAGCAACTATTAGGTACTCCAGTACCTCTCATTTGATGGGCCCTCTATTTCTTGGTTCAAATGGGTCGAGTCAATCCCCAATTACTAGCATTATTAGTTTTCTCGGATTATGATTCACATCCTCACTGGGCAAAAACAGTACAAAACTGCTCAAAACATGCTTGAATTTAAAAAGATTGCTGCAAAAGATTTTCTGTTGCCTCCGACAGTTTTGAACGCACTCATGGAAAACCATGACGACCCCAATTCAAATTCACAAGTTCTGAGCTGTTTGGTGATAGTTTATGCTAATTCGCAGATGATTGATGAAGCAATTCAGGCATTCAAGCACAGGAAAGTTAATGGGCTTAAGCCTCATCTGCATGCTTGTACTTTGTTTTTGAATTCATTGGTCAAGGATAGGTTGACTGATGCGGTATGGACAATTTTTAAGAAAATGATAAAAGCCGAGGTTGATCCAAACACACACATTTAATGAGTTGATTCATGCTTGTTGCAAGTCTGGGGATGTGGAAAAAGCAGAACAGTTGTTGACTGAGATGGAGCTTAGGGGGATTTGTCCTGATCTCTTCACTTATAATATATTGATCTCTTTGTACTGCAAGAAGGGCATGTACTATCAAGTTTTGTCTATTCAGGAAAGAATGGAACAGGGGGGAGTGTCTCCTGACGTTGTGACCTATAGTTGCCTTATTTATAGGCATTGTAGAGAAGGTAGAATGAGAGAGGCTTTGAGGCTTTTTAAGGAAATTAAGTGTGCTATACCCCTAATCATGTGATGTACACTATTTTAATCGATGGCTATTGCAGAGTGAATGAGCTTGATGAAGCATTACGATTGCGCGAGGCAAATAGAGGCTAAAGGGTTGTATCTTGGTGTTGTCACCTATAATTCAATTCTTCATACCTTGTGTTCAGAAGGCAGGATTAGGGATTCAAATAAACTCTTGAATGAGAAGAAAGAAGATTGAATCCGATAATATCACATGTCACACATTAATTAATGCTTATTGCAAGATAGGAGATATGAAATCTGCATTGAGAGTAAGAAATAAGATGTTGGAGGCAGGATTGAAACCTGACCAGTGTACAAACAGGGCACTGATTCATGGCTTCTGTCAGGCACAGGAGATGGAGACTTGTTGTTTGGCATGCATGATGCTAGTTTTTCTTTGAGTTATTGCACATATTCATGGCTTGTGGATGGATACTGTGAACAAGACAAGGAAGAGGCAGTCGTAAGACTGCTGCATAAGTTTGTGAGAAAAGGTCTTTGCATTGATATTTCGGTGTATAGGACACTAATAAGAAGGCTGTGAAAAAGAGAGAAGATTGACTGTGCTCAACAAACACTCACTCTTATGCAAGGGAAGGGAATATTAGGAGATGGTATTGTATACACTAGTATAGCATATGCATACCTGAAAATGGGGAAGACAGTTATTGCTTCAAATATGTTAGATGAAATGTATAGAATGAGGTTGATGATCTCTCAAGCTTTACCAAAGTTTCAGTGCTTCTTATGCTGATGACAAGAGCATCTTAGATATCTTTTAAGATCATGTGGTTGAAAGGGGCCTTCTTTCAAAAAGCATCTTAAAATATCTCTAGCAGTTGAAATTAAACTCTTAGAGAGGAGAATTGCTGATATCAGGAATGCAGCAGGAACAAATTTATCAAACTTGATGGAGGTGCTGGTGCATTCCCTTTCAGCTTACAATTCAAGTTATTCCATTGGGTGCATAAATGTATGCAGATTGTAATGCTGGCAACATAGCCCCAAGCAAATGGTTTTACAGAATAATTGTTTGGTCAAACATGGATGCTATCATTTATATTGACCTTGTGGCCTCATGCCAGGTTATCTTGTTTAGATAAGTATGAGTCTCGCAATTGGACAGTTCAATTCATCCTCCTCTATTGGTAACAGCCAACTGAGAATTAAGGCTGCGTTTGTTTCCAGGATATGGATACCGGACGAGGATATCTTATCCGTGGGGCCCACCAAAGGTCGTGTTTGTAATCCGGATGTGTAATCCGTGGGGCCCACCACCGGATATGTAATCCGGTAAAAATGTGGGATTTCTAAACCCAAGGGGGGTGTGGTATTAACAATACCCTACCTCCGGATTTGTTTCCCGCCAAAATCTAAAGGCTCAAAATTATTTCCTGTCACATCACATGTCAAATCATAACTTTTATCTCACTTTATACCCCACCAACCAAACACCAAAAAATAATCCCACATAAAAAATTAATCTCATGTTATATCCAATCCCATTTATTATCACATAATATTACTTATACCCCATCATCCAATCCCCAAAACAAACACAACTTGAAAGGTTTGCTTTATCCTCACTAATTAATGACAAGCGCGCACGGGGGTGGGAGGGTGGGTACGAACAAAACAAATTTAAAAGAATTGAGAGAAGATTGTGTTAACTTTGTATCTATTTATCACTTTGTATCTATTTATATTCCTTTATGACAAGCAACTCAACATAAACGGAATCGCCTACATGAGGTTTTATCTTCCCTTTTTTTTTAAATATATTTATGTTCGGTTAAGTGTCATTTTTTTGTTAAACAACATTGATTATTTCTACCTTATAATCCCCACCTGGCCATGTACCATTAGCATAATACTTGGTACTATGATATCATATTAAGACATGAATGATGTAATATACTCTACTCTATCTTTTGGGTTTGTAATATATTGCTTTATGGTATTAGACAAAAATTATCATTATCATTTTCATTTACATTTTATTCTTTTTATCTTTTTTATAAAATATATATATATACTAATCAATACCTGTGCAAAGCATAGACAATTTATCATCCATTTTTCTTTCATGTTACGTATATAATCGTTACAATTTTATTATATAAATTGGAATTTTAATTTTCAAAATTTGAAGAGTTGACAGCAATAGGCAAAGTTTTAGTGATAATTGGGACAAATGTCAAATAATAAATCATATAGCATGTAAATAACTTAATTTTGAATTCAAAAAACAAACCTATATGAAAAGGTGTAAAAATGACCTATTAAAATAAAAAAAATATAAAAATAAAAAAATCACTAATCAAAAGAGATTAAGGTACAAAATTTTATTATTTATTATCACTATTATCACATTAATTTAAATTTTTTATATAAAAAGTATTCAAAAAAAGAGAAAACGTGAGAGAGAAAGATTAATCCTTGCCATTAAGTATGTCCAAAATTTTAATTTAATTGTTTATATTTTAATAAAATCTTCAAAAAAATTGAAGTTTAATTGTTTATTTTAAATAAAAAAATTTAGTTAACTTTGTCTAATATGACATACATTTTTCAATATCCGTTTGTCAACGTTGTCATTTTTCTTTTTATGTTCATCTGTTTATGTTCATGGCTTATATTTTCTATTTTTATTTTTTACTGTCTTTTTTTCCTGAAATGAAAACTAAAACTATTTTTGAAAATTCAATTTTATCTACAATTAGTTTTTAAAAAAAAAATTATTAGATTTAATAAATATATTTCATGCTAATTTAATTTAATTAAATTAATTATGATATTTATTAAAAATAATTTAATAATATATAATTGATATTAAATAAATTAAATAGTGGAAAGGGAGAAAATGATGCACTGGGCCGTGATTTGACCGATTAAGGCAAAAAGTTGATGAGGAGAGCCTGAGATTAGACAGGGTGGTAAAGGCAAAAGTAAAATAAAATCTCAAACATTGAAAGAGGAAATTTAATCTTAGTTGTTGATTTGATGGTATAAAAATATAAAGATTTGATATAAAAGTGATATAGGTAAATCTTTAAAAAGAGATAAGCCTTTAAAGTGAGATAAATTATGGTTTTATAATTCGTGCAACGACATAAAAAATAAATTACTTTATAAAGATTTTCAAAAATTTTTAGATATTTTCAGCAAAACTCCCTAACCCTTCTTATGTACTTTTTTGAATACTTTTTATTAAACGATAGATGGATACCTAATAGAAAAAGTCAATTAAATTTTTTTATTATATTATATTGATTTTAATACTCTTTAAAATTTTATTAAAATTAAACATTTAAATTAAAATTTCTATTTATGTTTTTAAATTTTTGTAAATTGGCATTAAAAAAATTTTGTTAAATCTATTTATATATTTTTTTTTTTCAAAAAAATTACAAACTCAAACATTAAAACTTAATAAAAAAAAAGTGTTTTTACTCTATTTTTTATATTACAAACAATTTATCAATTTTAACATTTTGTTTACTTCTAACATTAATTATCTGAATTAATATATATCATATTCAATATCTAATATTAATTTAAAAAAATCATATTCAGTATCTAATATCATATTCAGTATAACCTAGTAAATATTAATTTAAAAAATTTTATAAGAAAGGTGAGAGATTATGAGTACATTTGGCGTACTATGCTGAAAATCTCTAAAAATCTTTGAAAATCTTTCAAAATAATTTATTTTTTAACTTACTATAAATTAAACCCACAGTTTAAACTCATGAATTACAAACCCACAATTTATTTCACTTTTATCTCACTTTACAGATTTACCAATATCACTTTTATACCAAATCTTTATAACTTTTCTCTAACTAAATATTCTAATATACATACAGCAACCATACTCTCGCGGGCACATAACAGCAGCCATTACTCAGCCCTCTCTCTCTCTCTCTCTCTCTCTCTCTCTCTGTGTCTCTGTGTGAAAACAGCAAACAACTGTAGCCTAAACTACCGTCTCTCTCTCTCCCCCCCTCTCCGTTTTTTTCTTTCCCTCTTCTCTCTTTCTCTCTCTCTGCGCCAGCCCTCCACTCCTCACGCGACACGCACACAACTGTCCCATCAGTTGTTGTAACTTATTATATAGATATATACACACAAAAAACAAAACAAAGATTAGCCAAACATGTTTTCAATTTTATTTCCCCCAAATCAAACTGAACAATGAAAACTAAAATTTGAAAATTGAAAAATTGAACACAAAAACTAAAAACTGATAGTTTTACCAAAAGGGCCCTTAAAAAGTGGTACCTTCATTGGGGTAACATTATATGTAGACACACCAGTTATAGGAGTTGAACTTCGATTTTCAGCAGTATAAAATGCGAGGGCACTTTCTCCTGGCTTAACCCTTACCTGCGGATACAACAAAAGAGCATCATAGTTCAACTCCCAAAAGCAAATGAGGCCCTTGTTAAATGTAGAATTGTGTTATAAATGCCTGTTCTATGCACACATTGTCAAGTAGAGAACCTCGCGTTGTGTGGGAACAAACTTCCATGGCATCCCATCGGCCACATCAGCATTGAACTGCACAACAATTTCCCTGTAAACAAGACAACGTGAACTAATAAGAAGATGTGCACCTTGAAAAGGGAAGAAAGTTCAACTTACCCAATATTTGAGATCAAGATTGTCTCAGAAAAGCATACAAGGTAGTCAGACGAGTTAACAAACTAACAAATACAATAAACATGCATAGTCCCAAAATTTAGTTTATCTGCCTCCAATCTCTTGATTTAAATGAACTTTCAAGTAGAATGAACCTTTGCTAATAGCTATATTAAAAAATAAAGCAAATTTGAGGTTTATATCATCAATCTATAGGTTCTTTAGCCCATGACTAGTGGTCTAACATAAGTGAGTAGTCAGTGGCAAGTTCAAATGAGGCAGGAGTGAATGATGGAACTTGACCATTGTTGTAACTCTATTGATATTATTTGATTACAATAAGAAGTGTTGTTTTTTTTTTTTTTTTTTTTTTTGGTAGAGTATGATCAAATCATTCTCTTATCCCAAAAAAAAAAAAAA
The DNA here is from genome assembly GCA_003260245.2 of Sideroxylon spinosum. NCBI lineage: Eukaryota > Viridiplantae > Streptophyta > Magnoliopsida > Ericales > Sapotaceae > Sideroxylon > Sideroxylon spinosum. The sequence continues at coordinate 22,944,157 of QLOD02000017.1, read as the reverse complement.
AAAAGAACAAACCATTCTCCACACAAAAACTTAAAAAACGCAAAACAAATAATTCCAGTCATAAAATTTACTTGCTATTAGAACACAGGAAAAAGGGTTTCAAATATATTGGTCAATTGAATAGACAGAGGAGAGCTTCATTGGTTATGCAGCACAAACCCCACCTGGTAGTGACCGTTCCCTCTTCAGCATGACGGGCAATCTTTTCTTCAACGCTCTAGAAAACATAAGGACTTCATTAACAACAACAAAGGATGACAAAAAGAAATTTTGTGCAACAAACTATGAGATCGAGTATCACCTCGCGGCGCTGAACAGTACCACCATAACCAGTAGCTTGACAGAACGTCCTATACAGAGGTACAGCAGCATAAGTACAGCCCACCATTGCAAAAACCAACCCTGTCAGGTAAAAAAGCATCTTCTTTGATGTCTGTTCTCTGGCAGCATTAGTTGCATATTGGCGCTGGAGACCAAGCAGAAGAAAAGGCCTCTCACAAAATGGAGTTCTCAAAGGTGTCAAGTGACCACATTTGCCAAAGGACTCAGTATTTAATCCACATCTTGTCATTACAGGCCTAAATTGATAATTAAAACCTTGCCCATATCCAGTACGATTAATTCCCACAAAATTATGAATCACCCCTGTAGCTTCAGTTAAGAACCTGAAAATCAATACCAATGACTTTATCATTTACTTACCGAAAAAAAAAAAAAAAAATGTGAATTGATGGTCCTAAAATTATTAATATGTTTTAATAAATGAATTTTACCTGTATCCAAAAGAGGAACAATGAGCATTCTTGCAACTCTGCTGTAATCTGAAGACCCTGTACCATGACATATTTGGAGATATCAACACACCTTACGTAGCATCTGAACCAACATTAAAGTTCATCCAACAGTAACTCAGTCCATTTCTGCACTCATTTCTCTGTTTGTTTGCTGAGAATCTGGAAAGAAATCAAGAATGAATTTTGAAACCTGTTTATGCATAAGGAAAAAATAATAAAATTATGATTTATTAAAGCCATCCAGCAAAAGCGACAAGGAAGATAAATCGGATGTCCCATTATCAGTCAAATTCTGAGAGAAATTGAAGTCCCAAGAAATTTGTGAAGATGAGTTAACATGTGTCATAGAGGACATGGTAAAATTATGATGTCTAGAAAGAACAAAATCTGGGAAATAGAGTGGAAAAAATGGAGTCAGTTCTCCATGAGTCCTCCAAAAAAGAAATATAGTGTTGGTGTGAGCTTCAAATTGATTCGAGAAATTGTAGTATTAGATATCATGCCCCTTGCTTCTAGGGCCAGCCGAGATGCTAGCCTTAGAAAGTGTATAGCCTAGTTTTGTTTCCGACAATTCTTCCTTGTACTGATATATATTTGTATCATTCATGTAAAGAAATACATGAATGGAGATTTCAATTGTTAACAAGGTCACCATATTTCACAATCTGGAACACAAATGAATCGTGATTGAGTGACACAATTAGAATCAAGATGTGAGGAATCTCATTAACTATGATATGAAAACAAAAACCAGGTTAAGTAGCAGTGTAGCACTAATTCAACTATCTGATGTACTGCTGCACTCAAAACGCTGATTTCATAATCATATATTGATAACACAGTACATCGAAAGCAATCAACATAATGTAACAAAAAACTTATCAAAACAAAAACAAACATAGTATAACAAAATAACAGCAACTGATACTTTTTTCTTGGAATTATTCCAAAAAAGATATCCATTGGCTTACCTGCTAACCTTTTAAAATCGTTCATAAAGACAGAAATAGTTCCCAAAATCTATTGTTGTCCACATAAAACACGCGATGCACACAGAATCCATTCAATCCTAGTTCTTCAAGAAGTCTCAAAAAGTAGATGGACCCAGTATAATCCATAAGGGTTCAAGGAGGCTCAAAAATCAGAACTTTGACCTAACTGATGACAACCGATTAAATCAAAAGCTACATGTTAAAACCAAACAAAAGCAATGCCCAAATCTCAGCTGAACAAACCGTAAAATAATCCGTGCATATCCATTGACTCATCCCACAAAATCGATTCATTACAATTAACTACCCAGCAAAAAAGGAACTACACGGCATCTTACCTTTCGCTAGATGGAAAGCTCAAGAACGAAAGCGCACAATCACCTCCAATATACCGGAAGCTCACGAGAGATTACAAGAAAATTAATGTGTATCGGCGTATATGTATATATCGACGTACGCATACGCTCCGCACTGGAAATACGATCTGCAGTGATCTGGTGAGAGAAACAAATTGGTGATTTTAAAGGCGAGGGGACGCGCTAGTAAGCGTGTACTGCTGTGGCTGAAGTACGGGTTTTTTAAATCAAAACGACGTTATTTTGTTTGAATGCAACATATAAGATATCGTTTTAAAAAAAATCTTAAACGGCGTCGTTTTGGGTATACTATAGCCGCAACAGTACATCCTCTATTGCTGCCTCCCCGAGTCCTGATTTTAATGGCGGTCAGCAGTCGTTTTTTGTTATGCAATTTTATGTGAATTTGTGAAGGAATTAAGCTTGCGAAGGGGTTTAATTTCCTATGGTGAAAATTAGGGCTTTGAGTTTTTGTGGACAGAGGTGACGAGAGACTAGTGTTGTAAATAGGCCGGGTCGCCCCGAGCCGGCCCTTGACCCTGGCCGACCTGGCCCAGTCACCCCTTTTTCGTTTTCAGGTCGGGTCGGGTTGGTATCATCAACACCGGCCACTAATCCGCTTTAGTTGATCCAATCTATTTTTTGAAATAAATAAAATACAAAACGAAACTTAACTAAACACATTAAAATAATTATTGATAAAAATTGAAATTTATTAAATAACAAACAATTACATAATTAACATTAAATTTAAAATTATAATTTACAAGTGTAGAATTATAAAAAAATAAGTAAATGATAGAATAATAAATAGATGTATCACTTCACTTCTTATACATCCTAACTAGGTTGGCACTGGCTATCATCTGTAAATATTACTCTATCTATACATCATTATCATTCATCGTTATATCTACTAGTGTGTTCTTTTCTTTCACCTAAATACATTACATCAAAATTAATGGCAAGTTGTTCTTTTTCAGCATCTTCTTATTGTCGATTTTCGGCGAGATACCAATCTCGTAAATATATTAATGCTTTTACTGTCGGAGAGGTTAGTCGACTCCTAAATTGACTGATAACGTGCCCACTTATATTAAATGCTTGCTCTGATACTACAGTAGAAACTGAAAATGCGAGAATATCACAAGTTAAAGTTGAAAGAACCGAAAACTTTGATTGTTGTCCCTTCCACCAGTCTAAAAGATTAAAATTATCTATATTTTTATTGGAGGTGTACCGAGATAACATTGGAGATTGGATGAATTTGAAGTGGCATTTGTTGATGATTTTGTCCGCTGAGATATTATTTTTCTTCAAATTGATGTATTGCCACCAAAATCACAATAAGAAAAGGACGTTGTGTAAATAGTTGTTTGACAGTTGTACGATTACTATCATACCGACCCAATAGAGCTTGTATTTACTATTTAATATTATTTAATTATTCTTGGGCACTTTCAAGCCCATATATCATATCTAATAATTGAACAAACTAATCTTCTTTCTATCTAGGGTCTAAAATAGTGGTAATACCAAAATGTACGGGAAGTGAGTTAAAATATTTATCAAAATTTTCCTTCATTGTAAAAACCATATGGGCATAATACTCTTGGACAAAATATTTTTTGAAAATTTTATCAATAAACCCCAATTGATAAACAACAGTAGAAGAAGTAGGTTAATAAATTCCACAAAATATTTTTATAGTAACGTCAAAAACATGTAAAAAAATCCCTATAAAAAATTATATTTGCCTAATCAATGGACTTAATACTATCTAAATCAATTGCTTGATTGCTTAAAATAAATAAATCAACTGCTTGGTATTTAATAACAACTTTTAGCATAATATAAGTAGAATTCCATCTTATATTAATTTCAATTAATAATTTTTTAGGTTTTAAACTAATTTGATTACATATACTAACAAATAGATTAATTCTTTTTTGTGAACTCATAATACAAATTACAGCTTTTTATTTTAACAATTATAGATTCATAAATATCTAATCCATCACTTACAATTAATTAAGTATATTGGCACAACAACGCCCATGAAATAATAAATTATTCGCAAACAAAGCATTAGATAAGTAATTAAAACAAATATCATTATATGAAACATTATCTAAAGCAATAGAAAATATTCTTTTATTTTATTTTCTTGATGTAGCTTCATTCAAAATAAGTTCCCCAACCTTCAATCTAGTGTAAGGTTGTTTAACTAATTTAAACGAAAAATGCGTTTATTTAATTTTCAAATTCGTTAATGTAATGTGCAGTTATACAAATATATTCAATATCTTGGCAAGATTTTCACATATCAAAAGTTAAACAAACATTTCCTTCAAAATTGTCAAAATAATTTTTTAATTCATTTTTTTTTGTTTCAAAATCGCGTAAAACTTTATTTTTTATAGTATTTCTTGAAAAATTACGATATTGTGACGTAAAACTATCACGAACAAATTCTTCGAAATATTGATTTTCACTTATTGTGAAGGGTTGTTCATCCTTAACAAGATATCTAGCTAAGTTATTTTTGTTCTTATAGGGTCATAAGAAAAAATATTTAAATTACCCAATTCATTACCTAATTGAGTTTGTCTGTTTTCTATTTAAATGTCTTTCTAAGTGACCAGTTCTAGAAGTAATCCTACCATCTAACAAAATCCCCACAAATATTACATTTAGCCTTATGCATTCTATTATCGTGTAAAATTCTAGTAAAAAAGTCTATGTTTTTTGAAGAGCCACACTGTTGGGCGCGGTGGAAAGATGATACACCAACATCATCACTTGTAATAGCAAGTGTTGATATTTGTGGTGATGCAAAATGTTTCATTTGTTCTTGATGGAGAAGATATCGAATCCCTACCCTCCAAATCAAAAAATGGGTATCTCTAGGATCAATTTAGAAAAAATAATTTGATGAAAAATATGCAAATTAAAAAAAAATTAAATATAAACTTGGAATAATTTGAAACTTTGAAGCACTTGAACTTAAAAACTTGACTTCAAATTTGAAAGAATTAGATGCACTAGAGCACAATTGAAGAGCACACTTGAGAGTTGGTAGCTTGGTAGTGTAGAAATTTGAGAGAGAGAATTCGTTAGTTTTTGTGTGAGTTTAAATGAATGTGTAGGGGTGTTCATAATGGAAGATTAGGGGGATTTTGTATTTTTTTTAGGAAAATTTTGTAATCATCAGAAAAAATTGGATCTTTGGGACCAAAGTCACCTACGGCCACTGACTCGATCCACTATCACTGGGTACTAGTGGCCAAATGGCCATTGGCCAATTGAATAAACAGGCAAAAAAAAAAAAACCGTGGTTAATTCATGAACGGAAAAAAAAAAATATTTCTACCCCCCACCAAACGGGCACTGACATGGACGGATTTTTCTCTGGTGCGTGAGTCCACACAGGACTACGGTGAGGCATACGACAAGGGACGGGGTCTTGGGTCGGGTCGATCCGACCCAAGCCTTGACCTGGGGAGTAAGGGTTAGGCCGAGGTCTGGTCGTACGGACGGTATAGGCCGAGCCGGGCCGGGTAGCGAGTCGACTGGCCTATTTCCACCCGACGAGAGACGGCTGGATGGATCCACAATTGCGTCACTACTCACGACTTCTTGAACTCTGTGGACCCGACTGGATATGGACCCGGATTCCTAAATGATAATGGATGAATTTGAGCAGTTTGGTATAAAGTAAAATAATACAAAAACTCCACAAATCCTTATAAATAAGTAAAAAATTTTAATTTTTTATTTATTGCATAAAACACCAGACATTAACTTTTATAAATTTATGGGTGTGTTTGCAGTTATATAAAATTGTATAAATTTATAAAATTTAATCTCGTATTTTATGTAATTAGTAGAAAATTTAAATTTTATAATTTCGTAATTCATAGTTATAGAGATTTGTAGAATTTTGTTTTATTTTGTCTTACTCTAAATAGCCTCTATATAACTCCAAACACATTATTTCCCAGATTCATCCATTTGGCCCCCATATATGGACTTTCTGTGGCATTTGGAGCTATGGAAGAGCTCAAAAAAAAAAAAAAAAGAGAAAGAAATTAAAATAAAAAATTAATGCAAAATTAATAGTTTGTTAAATTTAGTGAAACGAAAGTTAAGAAGTTTTAGAATTTTTTGAAGTATTTTAAAAAAATTTGAAACTCCAAATGGAGCTTATCAAAAAGTTATTTTAAAAGATGATAATAAAATATAATGGACTTTCAATTAAATTCAAACAAAAAATAGAAAAAATACGTATTAAACTATCGATAATTTTTTTATATTTTTAATGTTAAAATAACATATAATATTTAACTATTCTAAAAAACAATTAGATATCCTTAGCAATAGCAAAATGATTTGATATAACCAAAAAAAAAAAAAAAAACACATATAGAAAAATATAACGTAAAAAACATACATTAACCACGTGCAATCCACAAACAGCAACCATAAGCCACTCTCTTTTAACTCCCTCAAACTTCAATATATAATTATATATTTTTTTAAACTCATCAGTGTATAATTATATAAACGTGCAAAATGATAAAGTCACAGCAACTATTACATAATAAAAAGTCGAATAGATCTATCATTCAACTTTCATCTACACCAAGGGCATTCTAACTTAAGAGTATCTTGAGGCCCACGATGATTTCAACACATGCACAAAGATTAACTTATTGAGTTATGAACAGTAAGATTTGCAAACATATCACTACTACGAGATCATGGGGGACAAATAGATTGGTGGCTAGAATTAGGAGATTCATTGAGATCTTTTTTTAACCGATCTAAAAAAAGAGTAAAGACGCACCAACAACCCTGACACCCTAATTAGTACCATCAATCACACCATCCAGATGGCATCTTCCTATTCAATCTCAAATCCCAACACTTTAGATATCTCAATACCCAGATTGACGCATAAGGAGTTGTCTCTATTGTTTCCCATGAACAAACACCTTTGACACACTTAATCCCTTATGCATTTATAATCATAAGTTTACTTTTCAACTAAAACCAAGATATTATAAATACCCTTAACATTCTACATCTAAAAGGTAAGGGCATTTTGTCTCACCTACCAAGTCTCTTTCTCTCTCTTTTGCTCTGGGTTATTCTAACTCTTACCCTGCTATCTTCGGTGAGTACTGCCATTAAAGACCACCAACGTTGTTCTTATATCATCGAATTGTCCAAATCAACATCGATCTCCCAGAGTCTTAAATTTATTATCTTTTTTTGTAATTTTATTTATACAAATGTGAAAAACATTCTTAAAAGTTACTAAAGTAAAAGGAAAAAAAATAAAATTTTTTTATTCAATTGTTTAAGTATTCAAAAAACAATACATATTAAACTGTCAACAATTTTTTATATTTTCATTGTAAAAATAACATTAATGTTTAAATATTCTAAAAAATTAGATATTTTTAATATAGATAATTATATAAATATGCATAATGAGCTAGTCACAACAACTATTACATAATGAAAAGTTAGATAGATTTAGTAATAATGTTAAAGACATAGTTTGGTAAATCAATTTTTATATAATTGTTCATTTAGATCTACTTTTTCTTATTTGATACCTTTTCAGTATATTAATGACATTAAGAAAAAAATACTTGGACGTGGACAAATTCACGTCATGTGAGTTCTCTTTCATCGTTAAAGGTGATTCGTTCTATGTCACCACCGTTGAATGACAACAATCACGCGACAAGCCTACTAGCATAGTAGCAATATTCTTACTGATAGGACATAATCTATTCTTCAACTTTCATCCATTGCCTAGGACATTCTAACTTGGGGGTATCTCGGGGACCACAATGACTTTTATACATGCACAAGGATTAACTTCTTCAGTTATGAGCAGAGCCTAAGGATCCTTAGCAAGTAGATTGGTGGCTATAGTCAGGAGATTTGTTGAGATCTTCTCTTAACTGATCAAAAGAGAAAGAAAGACTCACCAACACCCTTGACACCCTAATTAATATCATCAACCATACCACCAGGTGGCATCCTTCTATTCGATCCCAAAGCCTAACACTTTAGATATCTCAATACCCTAGACTGACTCCTAGAGAGTTATCTCCATCGCTCCTTATGAATAAGCACCTCTGACACACTTAACCCTTTATGCCTTTATAATCATAAGTTTACTTTTACATTAAAACCAAGATATTATAAATACCCCAACCTACTCATCTAGAAGGTAAGGACATTTTGTCTCACCTATCAAGTCTCTTTCTTTCTCTCTTACTCTAGATCATCCTAACTTTCATCTTGCTACCTCTGGTGTATATTGCTATTGAAAACCATCAACATTATTTCCATATCATCGGATTGTCTAGCTCGACATCGATCTCCCATAGTCTTAAATTTATTAATTTTTTGTAATATTATTTATATGAATGTTAAAAAATTCTTAAAAGTTACTACAGTAAAAAAAAATTCAAATTTCTATTCATTATACAAATTACGAGACTGTAATTTTTACAAATTTAAATAACTTCAAACACCCTCATAATAATTATATTTTATTCAATTTTTTAATAAAAATATAATTAAAATGTAATTTATTAGATTTTATATTTATTGAATTAAATAATTTTTAATAAATAATTTAATTAAACTAAATAAATTGATTATTTTAATTTTATTATTCTTATTAGTTAAATTAAAGTAATGTGAAATATATTTTATTGAAATCAATTCATTTTTTAAAAAACTAACAAAATTAAATATTTTATGAAATCAAAATCAATAATTACAAACAAAAATTAATTTTCAAATGACGTTTTGGTTTTTGTTTTAGGAAAAAAAAAACAACAATAGAAAACGTAAACAAATAAACCATAAACATAAGCAAAAAAAGACAGTATTACCAAATTGCCTTTAAGTATTATTGAAGAAGGTGAGATACAAGATTTCCGCGTGTTCTCCCTTTTTAAAGGCTAATCCCAGCAATAATGAGTAAAGCGATGACAGTCTTCATATCTAGTTACAAAGGCACGAACAAAAAATTCAATAATTTACCAAATAACTTGTAAACATTTAAAAGATGTTAGTTGTCCTAGATAAAAATAATTTGGTTGGACATACCTATAATCACTAGTCATATAGAAAAAATAAATAAATTAACAAAATCAATGTTCAATCACTCCATGACCAACAAACATAAATTTTACCTCTATCATCAATAGGTTTATCTGGGGAATTTATAACACCCAAATAAGCTTCACTCATGGATATCCAAGCAATATATCATGTTACCTTTATAGAACTTTCTTTTTGTATCATCAAATCATCTATCAAGTTTGGAATGAATTGGTGTTGTTTCTCTACGCCTAGGACACTAAAATATTGAACCATAAACGAAGATGGGTTTATCTAATATATCAATCAATCTTCAAGGAAAGAAGAAAAAATTGCTTAATTCAAAATAATCTAAACCTACTCTAGTAATTATTTATTACCAAGTTTTCTGAAAACCCCCCACAAAAATGTCAATTAAAGCTTTGCATTTCTAATTACAAAATGCACAAACGTCTAAATAATTAATACAAAGCACAACCCATGAATGTCAAAGTCCACACACAATTCCAAATTCTAAACTCATGTTGATAAACGAATTAAAAGTCATCTACAAGCTAAAACCCCACTAAAAAATTGCAAATGATGCACCAAACTACTAATAGAACACATAAATATATCTCACAAATCCCCTATAATGCTCACCCTAGGTCTAAGGTAAATTAGAATCTAGCACTTTGATACCCACTTGTCTCACCTGGAGTTTTTTTTACCCTTGGGTTGTACATAGGGCATGACATATTGCAAGCTAGAATTTTCAAACAATCTCTTGATATGGGAGAATAAAGAGAAATCTTATGTCTTACCTTATTCTAACAATACTTAGCACGATAACAGGAGTACATGGAAGATACATTCTTAGATCCACACAAACACGTAAGAGTTCTGAAATTTCAACGGATATTAATAAATTGAATAATAATTTTAAGGGAAAATTGCACTTACCTTCCCTAAATATTCAAAACTTATACTTATCTCTCTTATTTTAAAATATTATTGGTATTAACCCTATTCCGTTAAATTAATTATTAAAACTTAAAATAAAATATCAAAATAACTAAAATTTTAAACATTTTTCCTATTTTACCCCTTTTCATTTCACAATTTTATCAGTTTTCTTTAAAAAAATTGTAATTGTTTTTTGAGAAGTTTTGTAACAAAAATTGACAAATATGTGAGATAAACAGGGGTAAAATAGGAAAAGTGGCTAAAATTTTGGTTAGTTTAACATTTTCTATCAAGTTTGGTTGATTTAATAGAAAAGAGGTTAGTGCTAACAAATTTTCATCATAAGAGAATTAAATGTTGAATAAGGTAATTGTAGTTACTTGTGAGGAAACTCCTAAGCCTATTTTCTAAGAAAATAAATTGAAATTATATGCAAAATGGAACTATTCTCTAGAAGAAATCCTAGAATAAATTGGACTTATGCTTAGTTACATTAGATTATTTATTATTGTTAAAGGTATTTATTTTTATTTAACATTAAAAATCTCATGAATTAATTGCGACCTAACATGTATTTTATTTTTTTATTTTTTATTTTTTGCATTTTGTTTTTGTTTGATGGATTGATTAAGTGTTGTGCTTTTTTTTTTTTAATTTTTTTATAATTTTATAGTGGGGTCATCTTGTTGTTGTTGAGAGTATTTAAAAATTATTTTAATGTTCAAACGTTAAATACTATTTTTATATTAAAAATCTAAAAACCTATTAGCAGTTCAATTTGTCTCAGTTCAACATATTACATTTTTATTTTTTATTTTTAAGATCGACACACGTCATTTTTTTTTAAACTTTATAATGGATTATTTTATTATTTGTTAGAATTTGAAATATTTCTTAGTGTTTAAATATTATATAATTTTAAATTATATGTAAATTTAATTTTTATTTATCATATAAATATATCATAAAAATTGACAACAAAGGGAGGATATTTTGCTGGTTTGGATTTAAGGGGAAGTCCATATCATCCCACGAAGTAAGGAGTGTTTGGTTAATAAAAAAAATGATTAAAATGTATAATAAAAATATAAAAATTTAATATAAAAGTTAGCATGTGACAAAATTTAATAAAAAAAATATCAAAAATTAATGTATTTTAATTAGTTTTGGCCGGCCAAGCTGCGGCTAAATTTCCGATTTCATTTAGGATTCCGGGTCTATATCGGGTCGGGTCGGGTTAGGGTTCAGTCCACAACGTTCTAGAGATCGCAAGCAGTGACGCAATTCTGGGTGTACCCATCCGTCTCTCATCACTTCCGTTCCCCAAAACCTCAAAGCCCTAATTTCACCGCGCGAATTAAACAGCTTCCTCCTCTTTTGTAAAGTTGATTCCTTCACAAATTCACATAAATTTCAAAACAGAGACGGCTGCTGACCGCCGTTGAATTCAACCCAATTTGTTTCTCTCACCAAATCACTGCAGATCGTCTCCCCCTTGTGGAGATTATACGTACATTGATATTGTATGCATATACGCCGATACATATTCTTTCTCTTGTAATCTCTCGTGAGCTTCGGGTGTATTGGAGGCGATTTTGCGCTTTCTTTCCTGAGTTCTCCATCTAGCAAAAGGTAAGATGCTGTATAGCTCCTTGTTTGTTTGCTTGGTAGTTAATTCTAATGAATCGATTTTGTGCGATGAGTTAATGGATTGTACGGATTATTTTATTATTTGTTCAGCTGAGATTTGGGCAATCTCTTATGTTTGGTTTTAACATGTAGCTTATGATTTAATCCGTTGTTATCCTGGTGTCCAAGTTCTGATTTTTAAGACGTATTAAATCCTTTGGATTATACTGGGTGTATCTACTTTTTGAGACTTCTTGAACAACTAGGCTTGAGCGGATTCTGTGCGCATCATGTATTTTATGTGGACAACAATGAATTTTGGGAACGATTTCTGTCTTTAGTGTAACACCAGAATTTATGAACAATTTGAAATTGTTTCTTTTAATTAATATTGAAATTGTCTCAAGCGATATATATTACATATGGATACGTATGAATGATCTATCCTTAAAAAAACCGCGACCCGAAAATAGCTCTCCAACTAAGCTTATTCCTTTCGTATTGCATACCAAAAAAAAATAACCAAATTGCGTAGCCTTACCTGTATCGGGTAAGGTAATGACATGTCCCAAATAATTATGATTCTGATTGTTTTTTGATAAGCTTGAAAACAAGGCTGCAACAAAAGGAGGATGTGCAACCTGTATGTTGTATGTTAATATCTAGTTCATTTAAAGGACCATATTTTGACCTTAAAGCATTAAATGAAAGATCATGATAAAGGACGTTTGGATCTTCTGAAGTACTAGTTCATGATTGTTTTAATCGAAATCAATAGTCGTAGTGGTTGGACTTAGGATTTCTAGCCAGTGGGGGCAAAAATAACTTGCAACCGATTAATTGAAAGAAAGTGAGAATATTTTTTCTAATAAAATTAGTTATTTTACTAAAGGTAATTGTGATAACATAATAAAATTTATGGGGATAATTTTGGAAAAAATAAAAAATTAATTTATTTGGACAATAGATTGCTTCTGTATAGATGTGTTGCATTGAGGAAGGGGATGGCTACGGGTGTGCAGTGGGGGCAAAGTTGTAGGGTTTTTTGGTACTATTGAAAAACAATAAGGTAGTAAGTGTAATTTCTGAGCAAGTGAGGGTGCTTACCACAAGTCATAACGTGTGGTCGCGTAGGAATAGTAGGCAATGTAGACCAAACTAAGAGACTTTTGGTGTCAATGATTTATGATGGGATTCAACTGTAAGTTTAATGACAACATGGGACCATAATTCTTAATAATTGTTTTAAGGAGTATATTCTTTTATTTTTCCCCTTGATAATTAAAAAATATATTACTAAAAAGGCGCCAAGGACGCCACCCATTTACAAAAATTCTCAATCACCCACAAGAATATAGAGCGTGTTTTTGCTATGGACTCCTATCGTAAGCATTCTAGTTAAGAGAAACTAGGGATATAAATGGGTAGGGTACTTGCCCAGTTAGCGATTGTCATTACCAAACATGTTTATTTTTTGCTAACCATTACCGGCCTAAACTCATTTATCCCAAATCTGTGGAATCTGTCCCAAACCCGATCAAATACAATTGGTTAGATTACATGGAACTTGCTTTGAAAAACTTGTTAAACACCCGATTTGAAATATAAAAAAAAAAAAAATTAGTAATAATACATTGCAAAATTTATGTAAATACTAAGAAAACTTTATCTATTACAACAACCTACAAACAATACTATACTCAGAAACTTATCACATAAATATGACTTTTATAGCTTTAACTCTTTAAGTTTTTATAAACTAATAAGGTAAGTTAATATAATTATCTCAAATATCAAGAAATTATCTCAAACATGTTGAACACACACATATATATAACAAAAATTATTTGTATCAGGGTGGGAATGAAATGTGGATGAATATGGAATGCAGGTGGAAATGGAATGGAATGCTTATTCTATTCTTTTGTTTGGTTGCTAACATAAAAATAATAGGAATGGAATAGACATTTAACTTTTTGTAATTTGGTTACATAATTTAAATATAACGAAATAAAATGAAATATACTAAAAATTAATAAGATTAATTTTTTTAAAAACTATAAAAATAAACTTTATTTTTGGATTGCAAATTTGAGCCTAAAAAAATAAGTCTAAATATAAAATAGTCATTTTACAATTCAAGTTTAAATTGAGCCAAAATTTTGTTAACTATCAGAAACATGTCAGTAAATAGTTTTTAGTTTTTTGGGATTTCTAAATACAAATTTGTCCCAAAAACGAGTCCAGGGGCAAAATAGTTATTTTGTAGTCTGAATTTAGATTCGGTTGAAATTTGTTTAGCTATTAAGAAATATGGGAAAGATTTTTTTTTAAGCCATTTGGGCAGGTTAGAACAGAAACTTGGACAAAAAAAGTTAAGGGGTAACATCGTCTTTGAGTTCGGATTGAGATGAAATTTTCTTAGTTATTAAAAAACACATTGATAAATATTTGTTTAACTTTTTGGGAAGTCCAAAATATAAATTTGGGTTAAAAAAAAAAAAACCTAATTTTACAATCTGAGTTTGGATAAAAATTTACTTGTTATTAAGTAATATAAATGAATATTTTTATTTGCCTTTCTGAAGTTTGAAATATGGATTTAAAAAAAAAAAAGAACTTGGGGTAAAACATTCATTTTACGGCCTGATTTTGAATTTAGGTCGAAAATAAGGTCAAGGGATAAAATGGTATTATACAACTCAAGAGAGTAATTGAGTGAAATTTTTTATCACAAATAGTTGCTTGTTTTATATTTTTATTTATTTATTTTTTAATTTTTGGATCAAATTTTGATTGCAATGGAATGCTTAGTCCATTACTTAAATTATGGAATGCATTTTTCCGTTTAATGTGGGAATAGCTATTTCCAAGGAATAAATTTACTCAAAATTTAAATGAGTTGAAAATGTTTTGGAACTCATTACATGGTTGAAAGTCGTGATCGTTGTATCGGCTTGAGAAATTTCCATATGATCTCATCGTGACACGGTATTGGGCGATACGTGACTTTTAGTATTTTCTTAACTTAAAAAAATTCAAAAAAATTCAAAAAAATTCTAAATAATAGACTTAATGTATAACATAATCAAATATATAGTAATTATTTTATTAAATTTTATATAAACTACTTATAACATGCGAGCAAGCTAATTTATATCTTACTCCATTGTTGATAAATCTATTTAATAAGGAATATTAGAAACTTATATTTTCATAATTTGTTTAATCAAAAATAATTACCAAATTATTGAATAACAGTGTAATGTTTTTAATCAACATTTAATTAATATGATTCCAATATATTGCTCGCGATAATTACTATAATTTGATAATTTGATTCGTAAAATAACATTACAATTCTATCTAATAGTGAATATTAGAAATTTATATTTTAATAATTTTTCATAAAAAATAATTATAAAATTATTGAATAATAGTGTACTAATTTTTTTTTTCAATTAGCTATTTAATAATAGTAGAAGGGGAGTCTTGGCGCAACGGCAGAGTTGCCGTCGTGTGACCTTATGGTCATGGGTTCGAATTGTGGAAACAGCCTCCTGCAATGTAGGGTAAGACTGCGTACAATAGGTCTAATGTGGCCCGACCTTTCCCTGGACCCTACATAGGTGCGAGTTTCGTGTACCGGGCTGCCAGCTATTTAATAATAGTGTAATATTTTTTTTTATTGCTTTTTAACATTTTCTTCATTTTCTTTTCCAATTCCAAGTATTCCACCAAAACTAATTAATTGTAAGGAAAATAGAATCAAGAAAAAACAAATTAGAAGTACAAAAAAAGGTATACCAATTAAGTTTCACTTTTACTCATATGCATATATATAAATACATTTATTTTTAACTTCTCACAATTAATCATAATTTTGAAGAAATAATTTTATTATACAATAATATAATTTATTGCCAGAATTATATGAATAATTATAGACTTATCATTTTTAAAATAATAATCTCATTAATATGTATTTTTATTACAAAAAAATAAATTTTAAATAAATCCTTTTTTTTTTTGGTAAGTAAGGCATCAAAGGAATTATATTCAAAATCAATATAAAAAAAAAATAAAAAAAATAAAATAAAAGTAACATGCATTATGCATTGTCATTATTCCATTTATTCAAATATATAATGTAGCATTTAATGAAATGGCGTGCTATAGTGGAAATAAAAAATAAAAGAAAAATAAAAGGGAAAGTACGGAAGACAAGAACGCAAGGAAGGGGCGACAACTATCAACGCTCGGCAAGAAGGGACGGTGATTGCTTGCGACTGATGAGCATCGGAAAATGTGACGAACACCGGTAGTTCTCTTTCAGTATCTTTAAAGCTTTCGATCTTTTTTCCTTTTATTGATTCTGTCACTCTCTCCCTCTGCTTCAACATCGTTCGTGTCGCCGAGATATGATCACGATTTCTTCAAATCTCAGAGTATCGACAATATCTTAGGATATCTTAGTTACGAGAAGTCGAGTTAGTCTATTTCGGCAATAATTGTTGATTTGGGCTCAAATCTCGGCGCGTTCACTGGCGAAACCGAGCCGAGACAACCAATATCTTGGTGTCTCGACTAATCCTTTGAACCCAAACTCGTTAAGTTTTCAAATCAATATTACGTTTTATATATATAAATATTATGTTATATTAAACTGGTACTTAGTGGATACACAATTGGTACTGGGTATTAGGTATTCTTTAAGTATAAATGAGTATCGGATACCCTACAGACAAATCCCAAATCTGTCCCACACGGGTATTAAATTTCAATCCTATACTTTTCACAATCCTATTAGGGCATTTCCTTACAGATTTTTAACGGATATGGTTGTGTTGGTATTCTCTTGTACCTGTCCCATTAACATCCCTAAGAGAAACTTCTCTTATAATGAAAACCTTTTCTCGTTGGACAAGTGGCTTTTGATGTTCTTGCAGTTGGTCTAGTGGGAGAAGCGTTCTAGCACGAAACGCATTGGAATGCACTTAATTGTATTGTTCAACCGCAAACATGTGGTACCTAACCATCCAGGAGATAGTCCCACTTAGGGGTGCATAATCGAATCAGTTAAACCATAAATCCTTTCGGTTTGGTTTGGTACAATTTTTTGAGTCAATGGTTTGGTTACCCTACAGACAAATTCCATTGGAACATACTTAATTGTATTGTTCAACCACAAACTTGTGGTCCCTGAACATCCAAGAGATAGTCCCACTTAGGGGTGCATAGCCGAATCAGTTAAACCATAAATCAGTCCTTTCAGTTCGGTTTGGTTCAGCTCAGTACAATTTTTGGAGTCAATGGTTTGGTTATTATTTGAAAAAAATTGAAAGATTTAGTTCAACTTGCAATTTGAAGGATCGGAAAACCCAGTCAAATCGATACTATTAATATAATATATATGTTTATTATATATATGTAAATTAAATATTTGTCCAGGTTAAAAAAAATAAAAAATAAAAAATATAAAAGTTGGGAATCTATTCAAACAATGGAATTGGATTTGTAAAATGCTTTGCTCCTAGGAAATGTAAACAACATTTGCTCCTTGGCCTCGTATTTCATGGTTCCTCTTGGATGAAAATCTTGGAGTGGCCTTGCATGCTTACCTTGGCTATATGGATAACGAAGGCCAGTCCTGAAATAGCTGGCTGGATTATGTTTTCTCAAGCCATGAATTGAAATCATCTACACAAATGATTTCTCCATCTTAAATGGGAAGGTGTGCTTGATGTTATGTTGAACTTTCTGTTATTCCTCTATCAGATATGGTTATTTTTTGTTTTGCCCTTTCTTTTGGGTTATTTCTTCCTCTTTATAGGTGTTTGTTTCTCCTTTTGGGAGACAGAAGGAAGCTTCATGGAGATAATTTTGCAAAAAATATTTACGCTTTGTTTCGTTTTCATTTCAGCTTCTAAAAACTGTATTTTGTAGTTCTGTTTTTGGCCTCATTTTTCAGAAATTAGGAGTAAAAAACTAGAAATATCTTTGTCTAAAAGATTTTTTTTTTTTGTTTTTTTTTTTGTGGTTTTGAAACCGAATTAGTGCTTTTTTTTTTTTTTGCATGCCAATGTGGTATTAAATTATATACATACTTCATTTGCATTTGTATATATATATTTGTTAATCTCTTTTTTGAAATCAGTTATTGAGAATGATTGCTCTATGTGTTTTTGGAACTATAAACTATTTAGAAAAAGTGTTTTTGAGACCAATTTTCTGAAATCCATGTGAAACAGGGCCTAAAGTTGTTGCCTGTTTAATTCAGTTTGTGCTTATCAAACTAAGCACCGTTAATTATGAAATTGAGGACATACAGTTTGTTCCCTATTTTCTTTCCAAGAGATATATTGTTGATGTTTAATAAGAATGATGTCCAATGATTTCTTTACTTGTCTGCAAAAGCAGGATTTTCATTTGTCTTGAAGATAGAAGGTGATTGAAGTTGTAATTCTGTTTCAAGAGGTGCACATCTAGATGGACGATTGGGGTAAATACTGTGTGGCTTTTGTTTACAATCTGTCTGATTCTGAACTTGATAATATTCTTCATACCTATTTAATTCTTTAATTTTGCTACACTTCATTGTCAGAAATTGCTAGTATTGATTTATAAGGACTTCAATTTAGTTACGGTTGAATTTGTTTGTTTTGACGCAACTTTGGAGGGAGGCGTGCAAAACTGGGAATTTGATAATGTCTTGATGAGGCAGGAGTACAATTTTTATGCCTTTTTCTTGGAAAATTTAATCATGACCATTGTTGCAACTCCCCTCTTCCTTTTTCATTGTTCTTGTGGCTGCAATTTTCAGAGGATGAACAAATTCCACCTCTTATAAAAAAGGAGCAACCAAAAAGTAAATGGGATGATGAAGATGTGGATGATAATGATGTGAAGGACTCTTGGGAGGATGAGGATGAACCTGCTGAGGTAATGTTGATAACATTTTTGTATTTTGTGTTGTTAGATTTTGAGATTAGGTGAAGCTGGCAAAGATGGTTAAATAATGTAGCCCTATAAATCAAACCAAGCCTTTTCCTACTAGATGGGGTCGGTTATATGGATTTGACGACGTCGATCAAATCTGTTTAGAGCCATGTTTTCCGTTAGATTTATATAGGCAAGGTCATATTTAATAGTTTGTTTCCAACTTCTCTTGGGTCTTTCTCTCCCTTTCTTACTCCTTGTAATCTCCATACTTTCATATCTTTTAATCGGAGTCTTCGTTGGACGCCTTCTAACATGACTAAACCATCTTAATCGATTTTTTCTTATTTTATTTTCAATCGGTGCTATTCCTACTTTGCCACT
Source organism: Sideroxylon spinosum (assembly GCA_003260245.2). Lineage (NCBI taxonomy): Eukaryota > Viridiplantae > Streptophyta > Magnoliopsida > Ericales > Sapotaceae > Sideroxylon > Sideroxylon spinosum. The sequence continues at coordinate 22,924,981 of QLOD02000017.1, read as the reverse complement.
AATCTTCTCGTTGCTAATCCAATTTCTGCTTGTGATTCCGTACATCTATCTTAGCATTCTTATCCCTTCAACTACCATCTTCTGAACATGATTATGATTTACTGCTTAACACTCTGATTCATATAATAACGCTGGTCTTGCCGCTACTTTATAATACCTTCCTTTCACCTTAAGGGGACTTTTCGATCACTCAAGACCCCTGAAGTACTGAACTTCCCTCTTCAGCCGTTCCAATTTTGTTGTATGTTCATTAGATTAATTGGCAGTTCTTAATATGTGGCATTATGTTGGTTGGATATCCTTTTTGCGCTGTTGCATATTTAACCGATAGCTGTGAACAGAAAAGAAAGATGATGAATAAAACCAGACAATGACTGTGCCTGGACCCCACAACAACCCCCCCCCCCCAAAAACCAAAAGGAAAAAAAAAAAAAAAAAAAAAGAGTTCGGTTTGAACTTGAGATCTTCATTTGATAAGAATCTCTGAGAGCTAGTCTGTATTTTTCTTTTTAGTTCTGTTGCTTCCTTGCTACTGCTCTCTCCCCCCCCCCCCCAGGGTGAAGTTACTGTTTCCTGAAAATTTCAGCAGCCTTTTCTTTCCTTTTACGAACTGGTGTACATTTCTTCCACTTGACAAAATGGTGAGATGAACTGTTCTAGATCTTAGGCCTCCAATCAAGGATTCCTTATGGAATGGATTCTATTCATTCACAGCATTGATGATCCTAAATGTTGCCCGGGAAATTTGTCTGGATTATCGCTTAACCAGGATTTAGACTGGGCAGCATGAATGCATGATTTATTATGCATCTATATTGTTGGTAAGCCACTGAGCCTGATCAAGAAGAGGCTAAAGATTAAGGGATACCTTACTGAGTTTTGCGTTCAAGATTGTTATCATGTTGAAATATTTTAAGTGTATATTTTGCATTGTGCAGCCAGTTTTACATGTTATTACAAACTGATGAGTAGTGGTTTGCTTTGCTCCTGTTGATGCTTTATTTCTTGTTTTTAATGGGATATGTCCAGGCACCAGCACCTGCACCTCCACCTCCTGCTGAAAAGGCCCCCAAGAAGACAAGTGCGAAAGCTAGTGAAAAGAAAGGAAAAACTGTTGAAGTAGCAAGGGAAGGGTCACTTGATCCTCTAGCTGACAAACTTCGCCAAGAAAGGTGAGACAATTTATCCGACATCGTGCTTTTGGTCTGGTCATTTTAATTTTGGTATGCTTGTAAAAGAGAAACAATGTTGTCAGATTATGAAGTATGAATATATCTCATATTATCATCCTGTGATTGGTAATTTGTTCAACATGAATGAAAGATAATGTTGTCAGATTATGAAGTGTGAATATATCTCATATTATCGTCCATTGATTGGTAATGTGTTCAATGTGAATCAAACACGTAATATGGACAAAGATGGGTTTGTGCAACCAGCCACATGGAAGTGTTGATTTCCCTTTTTATTTTTATTTTTTTTTAAGTTGTTTGCTCTTGGATATGTGTGGAGGACAAGGCTGCGACACACATTTCAGGTGTCTAGACATATTTGGAATTTTGAAAGAAAATTCAGAGATGAAACATTAAATATCTATATTGGCGCAAAATAGGATAAGGCCAAAAATTGCCCCATTTCAACTATGGTGAGATCCCTTAGGTTTGAAATTGTCGATGTGCAAGAGAAACTTGAGTACAAACATGGATACAATGATAGGGACATGATAGCAAATAAATATATATATTTTTACCTATACAAGTGAAAAATTATTGTTCGTTCATTTTTTTTATCATAATATTTTTATCTTCTATTTATATTTTTTTTTATTAAATTCTATCTACAAACAACAATTTCTCAAGCTAAAACAATTTAAAGGAGACAAAATTAATGGATACAAATCCATGCTGTTTTAATTTTATTATTTAATTTAAAATTTCTTCATTAAACTTATATGGTGTTTTATTTGTGTACGAGTGATCTACACTTGTGTCATTCAATGGTAAGAAACTTGTCCAATTCTAAAATAATTTAAAATAATATGATGTGTGTTTTGACATGCACCGGAAAGTCTGAAACATACACGGTTCAACCACCTCCAACATTGACAATCAATAGGCTATGGTGGCAATTTATGTATTTTATTTATTTTCGGTGTTTGTTGTAGCAGCCAAAAGTAATCTTGAAATTATGAAATCAGATCTAGAACTTCGGTAGGTTTTGAGCACTTTCAAGCTTATCTATACCAGAAAGTCTCACACAGGCATGGTTCAACCATCTCCAACGTTGACGATTAATGAGCTATAATGGCATGTATATGTATATATTTTTTTTGTGTGTTTGTTGTTCTATTCAAAATCTTGAGATCATGAAATCAGATCTAGAACTTTGGTAGGTTTTGAGCACTTCCAACCTTGTCTATTATATATTTTTATTTTTATTTTTATTTATTTTTTATTTTTATATTGGGAGATGGAAAAGGGGCATCGGGGTTTAGATCTATTTATTTTATATTATTTCAACTCAACTCGACAGAGCCTTAAGCTAGTTGAGGTCGGCTACATGAATCATTTGCTATTTATTTAATTATTTTTTTGTTTTTTTTTTTTTGGGGTATTTTATGTGACAATAAAAATCATTATTGTATCAATAAAAAAAATTATTCACAAAATTTTACCTAATATTATTTT
>QLOD02000017.1:22910355-22922194 GCA_003260245.2 Sideroxylon spinosum | reverse complement strand
TTTTGTGGGGCGGGGGGGGGAAGGTTTGAGTGTGAGCCTTCGGACTGAGAACCATGGGATAATCATAATGGGGGGAAATAGGAGCATGAATCTAGTGTGAGGGAGCAGCAGCCATGGGGTTGTTTTTCGAGACAGATAGATAATTGTTTTGTTGATTGGTGGTGGTTGTGTTTTTATTATTATTATTATTATAAACAAGAGTTTTTGATCCCAAAAAATATTATTAAAAATGAGAAATGGATAAATCTTTCTGTAATAACAGAATTCAGTCAAATCCACTTGAATAAATATACTAATGTTATATTTTGTATTGCATGAATTCTGCCAGTGATTAAGTATTAGTCTTTTACATGGGTATGTGGAAAGCTTAACTTCTTTAATTACAACAGCACTGGTTTTAATTTTATTGTATGCTAAAAGAAACTTCTTTAATTACAACAGAGCTAATTTTAATTTTATTGAGCTCTTAATTGGGGGATTTAATTTTGTTTTTTCTGTCTGTGTCGCAGGCTTGTGGAAGAGGCTGACTTCAAGTCCACCAGAGACTTGTTTGGTAATAGAGGTGATGAGAAGACCCTTGATAATTTCATTCCCAAATCGGAAAGTGACTTCGTAGAATATGCAGAACTCGTTTCCCATAAACTTTGTCCATATGAGGTTCATTGAATTTGCTGCCTGCCTTTTTGTTTGTTTTTTCAGAGTTCATCCTCTCTCTTTGATAAAAATTGTCAAAATTTCCCTGGCCTTCATCTATTAATTTTTCAATGCAGAAAAGCTTTCATTATATTGGATTGCTCAAGGCTGTAATGAGACTGTCAATGACTGCTATGAAAGCGGCCGATGCAAAGGAGGTTGCCTCTTCTATTACAGCTATTGCAAATGAAAAGCTAAAAGCAGAGAAAGAAGCAAATGCTGGTAAAAAGAAGACAGGTAATTTTACTTATCTCATTTGTGTGGAAGCTGATGGGCTTTCTTTCTTGTTTCAAATGTAATTTTTTCCCCTTTCCTTGGGGGTTCTGAGTTTTCAATCTGTGCTTTCTTTGGAAGTATCCAGTCAATTATGGGCAATTAGCACACGTTACGTAGTCCCCATGTGCACCTGATTTTTTTGACTTCTCTTTGAGACGCACACACTCTTTCTCTTCCCTTTGGGGGGTGGGGTGGGGTGGGGTTGAGCACGAGTTTACATCACTTGGCTGAGTTCATGAACTTTTTCATTCTTTCTGTTTGCATCTCTCTCTGCATCGGTTTTATTTATTTGTTATAGAAGCTGAAGTAGTTCCTGGGGAAGATTTATACGGTTGCAGATGATCAACTGGTATTGAAGTTTTTGTTAGCAAATAAGTGAAGCTTGTGATAAAGTTTTCGTCCAGCTCTAAATCTGAAAGAAATATATTTACTCCTCGCAGTATAATTCTCCTGTTGGTCTCTAGATGTGGTCCTTATTCCTCCTGTCATATATGACACTCTTTTTTCAATTTGGAAAGAAAGGCCATGCTGTTGACAAGATTAAATGCCACTTGACATAATCTAATGAGTTTTGAAAATTTCAATACTACCTGATTACTACAATTTTTCGTTTGTAATCGCTTTGACACTTTAATCCGAGGACCCCTGAAATAGATTAGTAGTATTTACTAAAAGAATTAATTTGGTTGATGGGAAGTGTATTGTTCTTTTGGTATTTAATCATATGGTGGTTTTGAATTGTACATCTCAATATAAGTGCTACTGTAAAGGACCCTAAATGGTAACTGTATATTTCTAAACTTTTCTGGCCAACCAATTAAATCAAATGCTTCTTTCCACCAAGTGGGCTTTCTATTGTAGGTCATATGTAGAGGATTTTTCAAAAATTTCCCTACAAGTATTTCAAAATTTCCAAAATTTTTTGCAATTGTCCCATGGAAGGATTGCCAGTAGTTCATGCTGATGTGCATTGCTCATTTTCTTGTGTGGTGACTTTCAGTTCATGATGCATTGCCATTTATCATGTAGCAAGTCCAAATTGATCTGGTTTTGCTGATTACATATTTTAGTATTTGAGTGAGGCTTTTGACCCTAAGTGGTGATTGGGCTATCTGTTTGTGCAGCTACAAAGAAGAAACAGCTACATGTTGATAAGCCGGATGATGATGCGGTAGTTGATGCATATGATGCCTATGACGATTATGATTTTATGTGAGCTTTCTTGGTGAAGAGCTACTGTTGCATGTTTCTGGATTTGTCCTGAAGAAAAATTAGAATCTTGTGTTTTGGTACGTGTTCGAGTAGAGTTGAGGATCTGACGGCATTTTATACTCCATAATCATGGAGATTTGAGTGTTAAAATAGCAGGTTCTGTTGAATAAAAGGATTTTTGAACATTAAGTTTTTTTTTTTTTTTTTTGAAATTGTTTTTGTGGGGATTGGTGGTAGCAAATTCTGTCCTCTGGACGTGGGTTTGTTTTGTGGTATTTATATGTTCTGCTTTCAGCCATTGGATCATTCAATATAATACAAAGAGGTTGCGAATTTATCATCACTAGATGTTCTTCCCAATATGGTTCGGTTCATATCCTGTACAAGTCATTAGTAGTCTAACTTAGTTAATTGAATAATTTCTAAGCGAGTATGTGAATGGAATTTATATATTTGCTTTATTTTTTAAGTTTGCGGTCATTTATTTATATTGTTTATTGGAGACACTTGAATAAATCACTTGATTTTGAGATTTCATTTTTGTAGTGGAAGAGAAATATTAAATTTTATAAGAGCTGACTACCGCATATTAAATTTCTAGTTCCATCCGTGGCTTCTTGGCTTCAATGCTCTTAGCAGGTGTATACGATAGGATGTCGATAGATTGGTTAGATTGTCTAGAGGAAAAACTAAAACACTACTAGTCTTTACCACACCAAAAACCTGATGCTGGAAATAAGCAAAACAAGCTTTCTTAAACATTTCCCCACTTTTTTATTTACAATCTTATCACAAGCAACTAGAATATCAACATCAAGCCTTACACATAGTAGAGATAAAAGAAAAGCCGATGAAAGGGAAATTACGGACAAAGCTTCAGGATCAATGCAACTTTGTTCCCCCTCCACTCCCACACATGCGAGCGCGCGCGCACAAACACAAACACAAAAAGCTATTGTTTAAAAAAAAAGAAAAAAAAATAGAAAAAGAAAAATACTAATTATATGAGAGCTTAAAACGTTGCAGTGCAGCTTCTTCAGTAACTTGCTTCGTTCACCCTGCAAAAAAATATCTGTACCTGTAGGATTTGTAGCGCGGGGGAGTCGATGGATTAAGCAAAGCTTTTGAGGGTTCAATTAAGGAGTCATCTGAAGGAACGAAGAAGGTCCCAATCGTTGTCCGGGGCTCTTCTGCATGGGTCACCACCCTTTGTATGGGACTTTTGAACTTTCCATTACTGATGACCTAATTAATCACTGGTACTCATTAATTGACAGGAGATCACCAGTGTGTGTGTATATCTATATTACAATATAACTCATAATTTGACATTTATATAAATATCAAATCACGAGCTAATTATTTATATTACAATATAACTCATGATTTGATATCTATATAAATGTCAAATCATGAGCTATAAAAGTTTTTCATGTAAATTTAGAGAGTAAAAATATAATATATTTATATTCTTGTATATTTACATATCGAGGTCCTATTTAGAGCACCAAATACATTTAAAAAATTCTAAAACAAATTTTTAAAAATTCTAACTTTCAACCTTCATTAATTTAAAAAAAAAAAAAACATATCTAGTATTAAAAAAAAAATTTAAAAAAATCAGCAACCTTGATTGACTAGTTTTGCTCGGGAGAACTGATCATAACATCCTTCAGCTCATTCACTGATTCTTCTATCCTCATCTCCTTGTCATCCTTTACTTCCAATCCATCAACGATCATTGTTTCTTTGCTCGAGTCTTCCTTTAGTGATGACACATAGCATTCCCTGGCAACCTTTTGATCGTCTTTCGTACATTCCACACCACTTTCGATTGGAAACTTGACCCTTAAATGGTATGTAGACATGACGACTCTGAATTGATTCAAAGACGTCCTTCGTAGAATGGCATTGTAGGTTGACGGGCAATTAACCACCAAAAAATTCACCATTCTCGTTGTTTGATGGGCTTTTCCCCAAGAGTCATCGACAAAACAATGGAACCGAGTGGAATCACTCGGTCCCCAGTGAAACCAACCCAGGGGGACGACACGGGTTATAGTTTTTCCTTTCCAATGCTCATTTTTTTGAATGCCCTCCAGTATAAAATGTCGACGGAACTGCCCTTATCTTCTAAGATTCACCAAATCTTGAAATTGGCAATTATCAACGAAATGATTGGAGGGTTATAATGTGACCGACATATTTTAGTTGCTTCCTCCTTAGTGAAGGTGATTGTGGGTCACTCTGTCATGGGCCGTTTGGTCGGTCAGTCAGTTGTTAGGACTTCCTAATTTCTGCTAATTTCTCGAGCATAATTTCTTCTTGCACTAGAAGATTCTCCTCCAGCATCAAATCCGCTCGAGATTACCTTTATCTCTCCGATCGGTTAGTTATTTTGTTGAGCTTGATTGAGACTACTTCGATCTGGGCTTCTTTTGGAGCTCCTTCGTCCAGGACTTCTTCGCTCACCCTTTCTGTTATTATCCCGATCGACTAAGAATCTTCCAAGTCTACCTCTTCGGATCAGCTCTTCGATCTGTCTCTTCAGATTGATGCAGTTATCTATGTCATGGCCATGATCCTTGTGAAATTTACAATACTTCTTCGGGGATCGTTAGTTGGCTGGGGTCCTCAACTTCAAAGGTCATTTTAACTACTAATATATTTTTGGTTTTTTGCTTTTATATATATACTAATATCATTGTTATATTCAAAATTTCAGTGATTATTAACAATTTGACATGATGCATTACACTTTTTTTTTTGTATTTTATTTTTTGTTTAGAGGATCGACATGTATTGTATATTTTTTTATTTTTTATAAATTTATAATAGATCGTTTTATTGTTATTAGGGGTGTTTGAAGAATTATTAGTTATCTGACATGTGTGTCACTTTTTTTTTTTTTTTTGTTTTATGTTTTATTTTTTGTTTGGAGCACTAATAAATATCGATTTTGTTTTGTAAGCCTATAGTGAATTATTCTGTTGTAAATTAGATATTTGAAATTTCTGTAAATGTTTAAACACTATATACTTATTAAATTAATATTATTTTATATTTTATATATATTTATTTTTTGTATATAAGATTAAATTGAATACATTAGAAAACCCACGGAAATGTGCGCGTCATTCTCTAGATTAAAAAAAATTAATTCGTCAACAAAAAAAAAAAATTGTATTAATAAATAATTCAATAACACTTATCAAAGGAAATTGAAAACAAAATATAAAATAAAATAAAATAGGTGGGTACACAATGGATACCGTGCATCTTTACGGCATCTTCAAAACGATGTTTCACATTTACACCAGAAAAAGGTTAAAAAAAAACCAAAAGTACCACGTGTCACCCGTTCATTATTCCCTCACAGTATAATAGATAACAGTTTAGTATATATTTCAAGGAACAAATCTAAGGGGGTGTTTGGAATTTTGCAAATTTAAAAAAATTAAAAATTGATGTAAAAAATGATACGTGATGAAATTCGATTGGAAAGAAGTTGGAAACTTTAAAAAATTTTTAAAGATTTTTAAGAAAAAAAATTTACAACTTCAAATAAAACCTAGAGAATCTTGGAACGTAAGGAATATATATACAAGTTTGTATATATATATATATATATAATTATTAATGAAGTCTAAAATATTCATAGTGGCTTAGCCCATATTTGGAGCCTCAAATTTTGTCAGAAAAATAAAAATAAAAACTTCTCTAATTTTGAATGGTTGGAGGTTTATTGTCTCCTTCGAAAAGTTAGAGAAAGTTGGTATAAAAATTAAAATAATTTAATAAAAGTTGAAGAAACTTAGAAATTCAGTTATGTGAGTCTAAGTGTACAGTCATAATTTTTAAGAAAATTGGACATAGCCAAAATAGCGAGATATCAAAAAGTCAAATTGGTTAACATCAATTATGAGTTTCGATTACATTATTAGGGATGTCAATGGGATGGGTACACGAGAGTACTCGATCTGATTGAACCCGATAAAAACTTATTGAAAAATATTTTAATGGGATTGAGATGGGTTTTGAATTGAAATTTAATACCCTTGCGGATTTGAGATCTACTTGTAAGGTACCTAGTACTCGATATCCGTTTATACTTATATAGTACTTGATACCCATAGGGTATCCATTAAGTACCCATTTAATAAAACAAAACAAAATATAATATATATTTATATATTTAAAATTTTATCCTTAAAATAAAATTTTTGAAATTCTTAAGTTAAGGTCATTTATAAAATTTTACTCATTTTTGTTTTAATATATAATGTGGTATATCATAGGTGCAGCTTTCAAATCTGATAATCAAATTTCTCTTAGTCATCTTTCTTGTCGTTTGCAATTGTGCTACTGTAATCGTTGATAGCCATTATTCTTATCTTTGATTTTGCAATCGGAGGCTGGCTTCTTCAAGTGTTCAATTATCTCTCAATTGTTAGGCTTTTCCCAAAATTTTCATGAAATAATTTGACTTACTGATATCTTGCTCGGGATGATAGTTTAGATCTTTGATACTTTGTTATCGGTGATTCTTAGTTTTGTTGGATAATTCCTTTGGACTTGTTTAATTTATGATTTGTTGTGTGTTATTTTGACATGATATGGATTGTTCCATATTGGATGTGAAAGTTTATTATGAACTGTGATTCCTATTGCACTATTCTAGGAGGTATGTTCCTTTGTATTTTGTACATTTATTTCTACTATTTATAGTATATTTCTTCTACCTTTAAAAAATAAAACTTGGAATTCCTTTGACTAATGAATTTGCTTAATTTAATAAATTTACTATTTTTGTCACTTATTATTATTTTTTTATTTTTTATCTCAAATCGGGTGCTTAACGGGTAATTTGACTTATTGAACATAAACATGTTTCGCGGGTTTGGGATGGGTTTCACGGGTTTGTGATAGGATGAGTTTGGGTTCCCAACTAAAAAATAAATGGTTTAGGACAATAATGGTAAGTAAAACATAAACGGGTTTAGTAATGGGATTGACTAATCAGGCGGATATCCTATCCGTTTACATCCTTATAGATTATCGAGTTGATACAATTTTGAGTTCACTGTTTTAACTTGATTTTATATATTAACTATTGCATAAAAGTCTCCTTTAAAAGTTAAATTTTAGTTAGTTTTGATAATATTTTGACAAAAGTTGGTAGATAAAACTTTTTGTATGTTTGATAAAATAAATAGAAATTTTTAGTAATTTTTATAATTTATAGGTGTTTTAATAAGGTAAATAGAAATTTTTAATAATTTATGACAACTTCTAAGCTTTTGATAAAATAAATAGAATTTTTTAGTAACTTTGATAATTTTTAAGTCTTTGAAAAAAATAAATAAAATTTTTTATTAATTTTTGACAACTTATTGGTGTTTTGGCTTACCATTGTTTGCTTCAAATGATTTGATTCTCGGCATAGACTTTCCATGCTGGACAGAAGATACTCTTATGAGATATTGCAATCGCTGAGATGTTTCTTTTGTAGACAATATGATGAAGACCATGATCACCTTCTTGTTGGTTGTTCGTATGAAAGGAAGACTTGGAAGTTTCCGAATGGTTTATGCAATTTCAATGTGACTCATGGGAGTTGGTCAGACAGAATTGCCTGGGCATTGAGACATTTGAAAGGGTAAATTTTTACCCGAGTCATGTATAATTTTTTTTTCAATCATGAATAATTATTAATGTAAATTTGTTATTTTATTAAATTATATTCGTTGTTGATGTTCTTTAACCCGAAAACCTAGTATTGAAAGGAAAAAATTTTGGTTTACCAAGAATTGTGAGAGATAAAAAAGTAAAAAAAAAAATTAAAAGTTATTAGGGACCGTTTGAACTATAAAAAGGGAAAAAAAAAAAAAACCTACAGTGAGGTATAAAATGTTGTTTTGAAATAAGAGTTGGATTTATGTATTTAATTTGATATGAAGTTATTAAAAATTATATAAAGTGACACATAACAAAATTTTAATGGATAAACTTGAAAATTTTTGGAGTTTTATAGAGTTTTTTGGTACAAATATCAGTCCAACTTTTTCAAAAATTTGGCAAAATAGGTTGAGATGCACTATAATGATTTGTTCTAATAGATTTTAACAATTTTTTTGAAAGCATTGGAGTTTTTTAGAATTTGAAAAAGTTTAAATTTAAGAAATTTTTTGGAGTTTCTTGAATTTAGTTGGAGCTTCAAACTGCAACTAAGAGTTAGAAGTTTTACCAAAGTATAGGTATGTATTCTTGGTTTATGCCTTCATTTTTTATTTTATTAGGACTTTCAGGATTACTAATTTATTTTTTATTTATAAAATATATTTGGACTATGAATTAAATATTACCCAAATTATAAATAATTAAATTAAAATATTATTATTAAAAATTTTTTTACCGAAATTTCAGCAGGGTTACAGCTCACCACAGCCCCGTCTGCCTCCGCCCCTCGTATTCCATTTAATGCACGTTGGCTAAATTGAGATTGGCAGGGATGATTTACCTTTGGTGGCACTAAAGAAATAGAAGGAGTTTTGATAATGGCTAGTCGGATGAGGATTCTTTATCTTTGGGAATCATGTATTTCGAAAATTTCAAAAATTTTTGCAATTGTCCCGTGGAAGGACTGCCAGTAGTTTCTGCTGATGTGCATTGCTCATTTTCTTGTGTGGTGACTCACAATTCATGATGCATTGCCATTTATCATGTAGCAAGTCCAAATTGATCTATTTTTGCTGATTACATATTTTAGTAAGGATTTTGACGCTAACTTGTGATTGGGCTATCTGATTGTGCAGCTGCAAATAAGAAACAGCTCCATGTTTTTTTTTTCTATGATCCGGAATCTCACCGGTTCATTGCAAACTTCAAGGACGATTATAATTTTATGTGAGCTTTCTTAGTGAAGAGGTACCGTTATCTCTGGATTTTTCCCAAAAAAAAAGTTAAAATCTTGTGTTTAATACTCCAAATCATGGAGATTTGAGTGTTAAAATAGCAGGTTCTGTTGAATAAAAGGATTTTTGAACATTGATTTTTTTTTTCCTTTCTTTTTTTCAAATTGTTTTTGTGGCGAATTGCTGGCCGCAAATTCTGTCTTGTGGACGTGTGTTTGTTTTCTGGTATTAATATGCCCTGCCTTCCAGCCATTGGATTGTTTAGTATAATAAATATGAGATTAGTATTTATATTGCTTGTTGAAGACATTCAAATAGACTACTTGATTTTGAGAATGTATTTTTGACATAGGAAGAGAAATATTAAATTTTATAGGAATTAACTTTTCCCATACTAAATTTCTTGAGTTCCATCCGTGGGGTCTTGGCTTCAATACTCCTAGCAAGTGGCGTCTCGGCTTTAATACTCTTAGCAAGTGTATATGTTAGGATGTTGACAGGTTTGTTAGATTGTCTAGAGGAAAAACTAGAACACTACTAGTCCTTACCAACCCAAAAATCTGATGCTGGAAACAAACAAACACAAGCTTTCATACATATTTCCCCACACCTTTTATTACAGGACAATCATATCAGAAGCAACAAGCATATCAACGTCAAGCCTCACACATAGTACAGACAGAAAGAAAAGCTGATGAAAGGTAAATTACGGACAAATTTTCAAGATCAGTCCAACTTTGGTCCACTCCCACTCCCACACATGCACGCACATACACACAAAAGCACACAAAGCTATTGTATTAGAGCTTAAAACGCTGCAGTGGAGCTTCTTCAGTAACCTGCGTCGACCAATCTGCAAAAAAATCTCCGTACCTGTAGGATTTGTAGCGCGGGGGATTCGATGGGCTAAGCAGATCTTTTGCGGGTTCAACTATGGCGTCATCTGAAGGAATGAAGAAGTACCCAATCGTCGTCCGGGGCTCTTCTGCATGTGTCACCACCCGGTGTATGCGATTTTTGAACCTTCCATTACTGATGACCTGCACTTAGAAAGTTTAAGTCCAACTGATCACTGGTATTCATTAATTGACAGAAGATCACTATTGCGCGCGTGTGTATATATATATATATAGTCACTTGTTAACAAGTGCCCAAAGGATTGAAGTTTGGAGATGAACGGTCATGATTTAATTAGCGTTTATTAATTCACTGAATGATATTTATTAATTGGATTAAATTTATTTTGATTATGGCTGTTGATGGGTTTCTTGGGTTTAAAAGGTTGCAGCGGATACAGATCAATTAACGGTTAAAATTTGATTATATTTAATTTAATGGGTATTATTTGATTGCATTTTATCTTTAAACTTCAGGCTTGTATTCTTGAAACCTAGGATAATCATTGAGAATTAATGAAAATATGTCATGCAATAATATTTCATATTTTTTTACCATCAAAGTGCCAAATATTATTACGTATTATATATTTATTGGTTTTTAATTAGTGCCTCCAGCACCATTACCTGGATCCACATAATATACGTAACCAACTGTATGTAACTTGCGAGTATAGAGATTGATGAGGAGTACGTATGCTAAATTAATTACCCGGAGTTGAGCTCCTGGGAAGACCACGAACGCATGGGGAATAGTCTCAACACCAACCCATTGGGCGTCCATGAGGAGTTGGAGTCCAGGCACATCACACTGATGAAGAGCGGTTATGAGGTTGGGGTCATAGTGCTCAGGATGACCCAAGGTCAAACTGGGGTCTGGGCATGGAATATGATGGTTCACTGACAATAGCTGGTCACTGCTCAGATCCCCTTCAAAATATCCAGGCTCCGTTATTCCCAGGCCTTCGCTTATTAGATCCAATACACTCTGCAGAAGCCTTCTTACTTCAACAGCATATGTCCCCACAACTTCTCTGAGATATTTTTGACACAAAAAAGGTCATATATATACACATAGATTTAGTTGTTAGTGAAAAGTTTTGGAGCATGACACGTATTCTACATCAAAGTAATCAGGCTACGAAACACTGACATATCAAAATGAATGTCATATCAATATTCAATATGTATTAGTATTAGGCACATAAATTCTTCAAACACTTTAGACCATGTGAGGCAAGAACATGGACCATGTCATATGATATGTTTAATTATTTTATCATTTTTTTAAACATATGATTGGGACTAATTTAGGCTTGAGCAATCCATATTAATATAAATCGAAAGCTCGACGTATCAGAATATAATAAGAAAGTATATCATTATAATACGTATTTCTTTCAGGTTGAAATTTGTGAAGATTTTATTTAAATACAACCCATTTAAACCAAGAAATAATTTATAGAAATCATTGTTTATATCTATTTTTTTATAATAGTTTATATCCCTAGAAAAACCCACGAAAATAAATTAGAAAAGAAAACTATCACTCCCACGTCATTTTGGTTGAGTTTTCTTATTCTAATTTCACGCAGAAATTACATTTTCTAGCAAAAGAGAGATATGATTTATTGTTGGGTATACATGCGCGATACATATGTTCCCAAACTTGAAAACTAATATGTTAGTCTAACTCACAGGTTATTGTCACGCACGCACTCTCTCCAAAGTTAGAAAAATTTTCCCATAACAATTTTACTACTAGACCTACTGGGATGGAAGATTTTACCTATAGTTAGTTGGCTTTTCAGGCCAATTCTGCAAGTGATCTTGTAATGGATTACAATG
>QLOD02000017.1:22863466-22878143 GCA_003260245.2 Sideroxylon spinosum | reverse complement strand
TTAATAATATTTTTTAATTTCGATAATGGTCCGTAGCTAAAAACCTTAGTAAGCAAAGGTTTTTCTAGTGGTAAATTGAAATAGAAGAAAATTCTCTATCTAAAATTTCTTCTCCATCATCCTCCCTCGCTATTGTTTCTTGTTGAGTAATTTCAGGAAAGAAGATTGTTATTTCACTAAAATATACAAGATCCAAAGAGAATGGAAGCCAGTGATATTTTAATGTGACTAATTCTTTTCCAACCATATATGATACCAATCTCTAGCATTGTTTAAATTATATGGCCTTAGATGCTTCTACTTGACGATTAGAAGGTGTCATTATTTTGAGTCAACATTGGATTCCCTGGAACAAGAAGAGGAAGTTGATCTTACCATTTGAAAATAAAAATTTATAATTTTATTTTAGTTACAATCTTACTGTTACCATGTTGTTCTAAAATTAAATTTTCGGATATTTTTCGGACCAATAACATTCTCAGATAAAAAAATTTAATCCTTATAGTTCATGATTTGTTTTCCAATGATCACAAAATGTAAATGAAAAGATTAGTCTACAAAATCTCCAACTCAAAGGAATGAGAATTACAATTAAGAACTAATACATAATGGTGGTGTTTGGTTTGTTAAAAAAAAAAACATAAAATTAAAAAAATTGGTGTAAAATGATACGAAACAAAATTCGATTAAAAAAATTTAAAGAAAGTTAATAAAAATTGAGTGGTTTTTTTTTTTTCTTTATATATGTATTAAAGATGAAAATACCCTCATAATCATCCTAATTATTATGGAATGATTCGAATACAAGTATTAACCAATCTTTCGTAGGTTGTGTTGTGTATAATGTCTGAACTGTAACTATAGCCATTGCCACAGAATGTACCAAACATGACAGCCAACTGATTTCACTATAGCTTGTTGGGTTCGTGCATGCGGATAACATAAACATTTGAAAAATAAAGTGCCCAAGAAGAAAGAGATTAAGCAAAGACGAAAGACATTTAATTGGAGCAGGTACCTTTGCTACCAAACAATGCCCAATCTACATTATATAGAGAGAGAGACACACACACGTCTGTAGTATACATATAAAACGACAAGGCTCTCCATGTTATGAATATTTGGTTGATAAAAAATTAGTTAAAAAATGTAATAAAAGTATAAACATTTAATGTAAAAATAATAAATGATAGAATTTAATTAAAAAAAATATAAAAAATTAATAAGTTTCGGTAAATTTTGATTTAACAAACAACCATGATAGTGCCTGGAAAAAAAGGAGAGCACTTAATTCAAGGTAGCGGTCTTTTTGGTCATATTTGCAGTGTCCTCGTAAAGAGAATAAGAACCAAAGTTTAATAATTAACAATAGAAGCAACAACATTCATCATTTTATTAGATCTCTAACCAAAGCAACGAATCTAAGCTCATCAGAAAATCTTCGAAAACGAGAGATCAAAAAAAAAAAAAAAAAAAAAAAAAAAAGAAAAGAAGGAAAGAAATAGAACAAAAGAAAAGGCTGTCACAGGAACACTTTATTTTTCAAAAATGGTGGACGTGAGGGTTGCATTTCTAAGCTAGGGTGCCATGCAAAAGAAAAAGGAAAGCATTGGCATTCGTCCTATAAAGTGTACGGTGGGTATATCACTGTGTTCAACACGTGACTCTCTCTCTCTCTCTACATATATATATACACAAACAGATACACAAACACAAACAGAGAGATTGTTGGGTACCTTGAAGAATTACTCCACAGAGTAGCAGTAGAAGGAAAGTCTGCTTCTTGTAGCAAAGACCCATCAGCTGAACCCCTTTGGTCAACGAAGCACCGTAAGGCACTACTCGCACGCTCAGTTGCACTGTGAGTACTGCCCATTGTAGATATGTCTTCTTCTCCAGATCCATCCGATTGGCCTTCAAGAAAAACCCAAAATTCTCCAAGTGAGTTGCTTGGCGATACAAATGTATGTATATTATGAGTGTAGTTATAAAGGATGCATGCATGCATTTCAGCATTTATGTGTAGAGTTGCAAGGTTTTAATTAGTAGAATGGGTACGATTTTGAGAAAAGAGATGATTTTTCCAAATGGGTACCGTAAAATTTTGCTTTTGGGCAGTATATATGAAAGACGAATACTGGGTTTAGAAATTAAAAAAAGGGAAGGAAAAAAAAAAAAAAAAGCTGAAAGCTAAGCATTACGAACTACCTGAGGAAGCTGCAGGCTTGTCAGTGGTTTTAACAGTTCGATACATCTGCAGAGAGTCATTGGGAAGAATTTGAATGGAATGAGAATTATGAAAATAAGAATGATAAAAGATAAATGAAAAGCAGAAAATATTACTTGTACCCAACTCAGATCTCTCTCTCTCCCCCTCCCCCTTTCTCATTACTGTCACCTTCTGGATTTTCTAGGTGCGTCTCGGTTTCTTCATTAATCACGAGGTTGATGTTTGATAAAATAATAATGAGCTGTGTTATTATTGAAAAATGATGACTTACTTTTGTCTGAAATCCTTCTACAACTCTCTCTCTCTCTCTCTCTCTCTCTCTCTATATATATAAATATATATGTGCTCTTAGAAGATCAGACTTCCCTAATTCTTTAATTTCATTCAGAGCACTCATCGGCTACTGTGCCGGGGGAATAGACGAAGCCCGCCCCACTCAAATCAACAGTACTCAAAAAGAAACAAAGAGATGCGAAACTAATGAAGTCTATTTCTTTTCTGCTGTACCTGTAAATGGCTCTTGACATGAGCTAGTGTGAGATCTTTGACATCCATTAGCTCAAGAACTGACTTTGGGGTTGCCCCTATATAAATTCAAAACCATCCAAATATATATACATATATATATATGAGATCCAAACACACCCCCAGCCAAAAAAAAAAAAAAACAAAGAGAGAGATTTACTGAAGGGAGAAGATCAAATTTAGGGAAATTAGAAGAGGGACAAATCTATACTTTCATGTCCCCCAAGAAGCTCGACAGCATGAACAAATCGGGCATGAAGACTGCTAGTCCAGCGCATCCTCGGCGCTCTCATACTCCTCTTGGTGGGGAGTTTGGAAATGAACCTTGATCTCATCATTTCGTGGGAAGGCCCAACACCATAATGATTGTTGTGGTGGTGGTGGTGCAGCTGGTACGACGGCGAGATTCCGGTAAACCTCGTTGGGCCGCCGGTAATCCGACCGCAGTTCAAAACGGACATGGGATCTGAACTAGGCCCGAAATAAGGAGAAGACTGTGGAGGGGAGGACGAGGAAGAAGAAGAAGAAGGCCAAGGGGAATAAGGCATTCGATGGAAAGACATCTGAGGATTATCTCTAATATCTCTATCTCTATCTCTGGTGTGGTCCAAGGGCAGGAAAGGAAATTTACGGTTTTGATACACTGGAATGCCTCTTATTGGCCTCAAACCTTCGGAAACATCAAGCAATGAAACCCCCTGGTTTATGTGGTTTAACTGGAAAGGAGGGGGAGGAGAAGGAGGAGGAGGAGGGTGGTGGTGGTGGATGTAGTGGTCGTTTTGATAAGGGTTTCGCAGCGGTGGCTCTTCAGCCTGACCGGTAAAATTTCTTCGGCATGGACCACGGTGGTCTGGGTGTGCTAAAGACAGTTCAGTGATGGATTTGTGGCGGGATAAGAGATCGAAACTAGTACTTGTGTCGGCTTCAATGTTGGTGGTGCTATTGCAAATTGAGGAGGGGGAATTGTTGGGAGGGCTAATGTGGAGAGAGAGATCGGGAACTGGGTTTGAAGAGGGTTCAATGAAAATCCCTTCCAAGGGCATTTTTATGGGATTTTCTCTCTTACCAAATGAGTGGCCTTTCTTCTGGCTAATCCCCTAAATGGCTCCAAACAAATACAACAAAGAAACTGAAAAAGAAAATGAAATGAAAGACTTTTAACTAAGCGTCTCTAGAGAGTGGTTCTCCATCAGCTTTTTGATTTTCTTGGAGATTTTTAAAAGAAAGAACTTGGCTTGTCTGAAGTGTAGAAAGCTAGGAAAAGAAATACCTTGGTATGGGTTTGAAGACTAAAGCAGCTAACTTAAAAAGAGGGATGAAGTAAAAGAAAGACCCTCCTATATCTTCTTCTAATGGACTTGCTAGAGAGAGAGAGGGCAGAGAGAGAGAGAGAGGTGTTATGAAGGAAGGAATGGGCAAAAATTAAAGAAAAGAGGAATTCCAGAAAGGCATGGAAAGGAGAAGGATTTGGGTCTGGGTGTTCCTCGAGAGTATATCTCGGAAAATGACAGTAGGAGGAAAAAGTCTCTCACTCTCTAGTCAAAATAAGCAAAGCACACGACAGAAACAGAAGCATAAAATTGCAAAATCAAAGCAAAGTAGAAAATTAAAAAGAAAAAGAAAAAGAAAGAAAAAAAAAAGTAGATATGCTCATCCTGATTTCCTTCCCCGGAGACGACGGGGTAAAAAAATGTTAAGAGAAAGAAGTAAAGCGTCTTGTGTGATTCCTTTTCCCCCACTCTATTCGCTTCTCTGCTGTCTCTCTCTCCCCTATGATACATAATAGTTTTGTTTTATTATTTCTAGAAATACATTAATGATATTCTATTTAAAAAACTAGACTTATACTGTTAGGTTTTGAATTTGCATTTTGTATGTATATGTGTACAAACCAAAGAGACTAGACCCATTGACCTGAGTGAGAGACCCACAAAGTGGTGTTTGTTTGCTTGCATAAGGTTTCACATATAATAATACCATATTACCTTCTAATTCCCCTTCATTCTCCCAAATATTCCTTCCTAATCTTGTCTGGCATCACTGGGTTTTATTATGTCTTCATCCACATGACCTTCCGTCCAACACATTCATTGATTGAGTCCACCCCACCACTGCATGTGTTACGGTAAATTTCAAAACCCTAGGTTGAATCAAAGATTTAAAAAACAAAAAGAAAAAAAAAAGGAAAGAAGTTTATTAATTTATCTAGCTATTGATCCATTTTACTATGGGGATCCTTGCATATTTGCATTGGGAAGTTACTTCTCTCTTTTAATGCTTTCACTGGAGATTAATTACTTAATTAACAAACTAGCAAGGTCTAGGGTTGCAAATCTTTTATGCCATTTTTTAACAGAGTTCTTTCCTTCTTCACTGTTACCAGCCAGGGACACAACTCATATGGCTTTTGTTAAGTTGGCGTATTAAATGCCAAAAATTAATTTGGTCTATTTGTTTAGTGTTCACCTTCTTCAGTTGTACTGAGCTTACTTTTCAACTCGGTTTAATAATCAATCTCTATGGCTACATGTTTTAATGATTAAATTTATTTTCCAACTAGTCGATAAACTTCGTCTCAATTAACATTCTTTTCTTCCCTTTTTTTTGTTTTGTTTTTTTGTTTTTTTAATTTTACTATGAGGATACAATTTTGAAATGGGAAAAGGACGGATCAAAATAGGCTAGATGATTTATTTCCTCATCAAAAAGCAAGAGAGAGGGAGAGAAAAAAGTCCTACGGTGCGGAAGTAATAGTGACTTATGCAAACAAATTCTCCTTAATTATGACATGATTTTTTCCCACTTTAAATTAGTTTTGTAATGTTAATTTGTGAACCAAACAATATTGATTTCAGCATCATATATTTAGACATATACTAATATGTTTAGATGTAGACTTGTGTTGAAGAATATAATAATCAAATTTTTTGGTATATATTTGATATTTGATATTGAAGACTTTTAGATTCAAAATCTCTTAATTACTTATTTTATAAGTTTCTTTACCATGAATACAAACCTATTCTTTGGAATCTCGTTTTTTGTGGATTAGCATCTCGAGGTCCTATGATGAATTCGTCTTGGTAGCATATACTACTAGAATACCTATAAAAACACACGATCAGAACTCTACAGACCAAGACGATACCATAAATAGAACCCAAAGAAAATAAAGAGAAATGTATATTGGAAAAATACATTGAATGACCGTAATATTAGTATATTATGTTTTTACATAGATATCTGGTATATAATAGTAAGACCTAATTAATCATAATCACTAAGGGATATAATTAGGTTATATCTCAATTATTTACAAGTTGAGAGATAATCTATATATGATATAATGGAATTACCTTAACACTAGAATTATCTAGTGTCTTGCTTAAGGATGTGGTTGTACCATAGGTCAATGCAATAGCTTGGATAGTTGAAAATGAGATTTATAGAACTAGTGTTTATACTATTTCTAACAAAGGCCCTTAGGAGCTTATTGGGAATTAATACCAAACCAAACCAAGCAAAGTCTTTTCCAATTAGGTAGGGTTGGGTATATAGATTTGAAGATGCCAATCAAATCTGTTTAGGGTCATACTCTTTGTTAAATCCATGTACACAAGATTATGTTTAATAGTTTTTCTCCAACTCTCTCTTGGATCTCCTTCTCCATTTCCTACTCTTGGTAATCTCTATGCTTTCACACCTTTTAACTGGTGTCTTCGTTGGATGCCTTCTAACTTGATCGAACCATCTTAATCGATTTTCTCTCATTTTATCTTTAATCGGTGTTAGTCCTACTTTATACCTAATCTCCTCATTCCTAATCCTATTCCTCCTTGTGATCCCGTACATCTATCTTAATATTCTCATCTTCGCAACTGTCATCTTTTGAATATTATTATGTTTGCTACTTAACACTCTGATCCACATAATAACACTGGTCTTACCGTCATCTTGTAATACATTCCTTTAACAGTGAGGGGGACTTTCTAATCACACAAAGCCCCCCAAGTATTCTCTATTTGGTCCATCCAGCCTGAATCCTATGACTTACATTAGTATCAATCCCTCCATGCTATTATACCATAGATCTAAGATACCAAAGACTTCTTTCTCTATAATATTTTATACGCCTAAACTTATTTCTATACTACCAGTTGTCCTACTTTGGCTAAACTTACATTTCATATTTTTCATTTTGCATCGATTTAGGATAAACCTTTTTGTCTTTAACGTTTTCTACATAATTCTAGCTTAGCATTTATTCATTCTCTCTTTTAGCTATTAAAACAATATCATCTACAAATAGCTACGGCACGCCACGGTACCTTATCTTGAATATGTCTTGTAATCTTATCCATAACTAGGGTAAACAAGTACAGACTTAACGCTGAGTCTTGGTATAGATCAATCGTGATAGGAAATTCCTTAGTCTTTTCACCAGTCATCCGTATAGATGTCATTATTTTATCATATATGTCATTTATCGTTTTAATACATACGACCACATTTTTTTTTCCAATACTCTTCATAGATCTCCCTAGGAACCTGGTCATAGGTCTTTTTCAAATCAATAAACACCATATGTAAATCCTTTTGACCTTCTCTATACTGTTCCATTAACCTCCTCAGAAGAAAAATAATCTCCATGGTTGATCTTCCATCCATGAAACCAAATTGATTCTTTGAAATATTTGTTATCCTTCTTAGTCTTCTCTCAATAACTCTCTATCATAATTTCATTATAAGGCGCATCAATTTAATCCCGTGGTAGTTTGCACAGTTCTGAATATCTTCTTTGTTCTTATATATGGGTATAAGAATATTTTTCTTCTATGTATCAGGCATCTTCTTGTTTTTTAGCATTACATTAAAAAGTTTTGTCAACCAATTTATGTTATCCTTTCCCAAGCATCTCCAAACCTCAATAGGGGTACCATCTGGCCCAACTGCTTTCCTATTGTTCATCATTTTTAATGCTTCTTTTACGTCCTCCTTACTGATTCCCTATAAAATATTTGATTCAATTCTTTCCCAAAAGTGATAAATTACCCCAATTGTATGCCATTACTATTGTTGTCGTTAAATAACTTATAGAAGTAGCTCTTCCAATGCTCCTTTATCTACTCTTCCTTTACTAATACATATTCATCCTCATCCTTAATGCATTCAACTTGGTTTAAGTCCTTGGTCCACCTATCTCTGGCTTTAACAAGCTTAAATATCTCTCTTTCTCTTTTCTTAGTGTCAATTCGCCTATCTAACTTCTCAAATGCCTTTGCCTTGCCTCATTAATTGCCATTTTGATTTCTCTTTTTGCTTTTTTTATACCTCTCCAAGTTCGCTTCATTTTAATCCTTTTGCCAAGATTCAAAGCACTCTATTTTAACTTTTTTCTTGTCTTAAACGGTCTTCCTCTATCACCATGCTTCTTTTTGTATCGGAGGAACCCCGTTGGATCTCCTAAGACTTCTTTTCCTACTCTCCTAATATATTCTGTTACCTTATCCCATATATTATTTACACTCTCATTTACCATCCAAATATTTTCCTCTGGTACTCTTTCCCTTAATGTTAGTCGTTTATCACCTTTTAAGTTCCATCATTTAATCTTTAAGCACCTATACAACTTCTTTTTTCTAGTCCACCTTTGGAGCTGCATATCTATTATCAACAACCTATGTTAGAAAATCAACCTTTCCCCCGATATAACATTGCAATATTCTACAATTCACTTGGTGAATCACAAATACAAAGAAGGGATTTAACTTCATATGATAGTGGAAACAATTATTTAGTTATTGTAGTTATATCATTGTTACTTAATTTTAAATAGTGGAAGAAGTTTGTCTGATATATATTACATGACTTGAGGTTTCTGTTCTTTTAAAGTTCTCTTGTTAATGTCTTGTGTCTTCTTTCATTTTCTACAGTTGTGATTATTTGTTATGTCTAGGATTTCTTTATAACAAAGTTGTGACCTTCATTTCTAGTGTTGATGGATCCACCATATCATAAGGTTAGGACACTAGACTGCAATGGTTTGATAGATGAAACTATACTTATTGGAGTAATCACATAAGTGAAGGTAATCGACCCTCATATCTAATTATGTAAAGTAAGATACTGCATGAATGGGAAATCAATCTTTAATAGTAATTACATTAAAGGCTCTATAATAAGGAAAAAGTGGGAGTCGTGACATTAAACTCATTGACCGTTGGATTAAAATTTAATGATCCAAATTTATTTAAGTGTTTTTTAAATTAAAAAAATTTAAACAAATCTAGACTATTGAATGTTAATCTAAGGTCCCGATCTAATCTTTGGAGGTTATATCAGTGATCGATGTCAACTCCCCTGTCCTATAATAAGTGCAAAAACATTATGTACCATATTTAATTTTTACCAATAGAAGAGAGAAAGAAAAAGGACTGTTATTTGCTATAACAAGCCCCAATTTTAGCATTTTGAAAATAGGCATACCTATAGAGGGCCACACATTAACTAGCTTAGGACGTTCTTTTTAAAAGGAAGTGGTGGTCAACCTTTCTCGTTGAAGATAGCCACATGGATTCTTGAAAAATGTCAACATAGGCCTCCAATACCTATTAAATGTCTGTGTGAATACTTTGTTATGACGTTTCCTCTATTGACTGTAGACAAATTAAAAACATCAACCTTTCTTGTCTCAAATCCTTAGAGACCACATTCAAGGATGCGGATTGAATAAGACATGCATCCATTCCGTACAACATTTGAGCTTGATTATCCTACTAAAACTCCATTGGTTTTTATTTTTTATTTTTCTAATTATAGACAAATGAACCCAATTGCTCCAGCCATTATTTGAATACCAAGGCCTTATCAGTTAGCAGTAAAGGATAAAGGGTAAGAAAAAAATGAATATATTGAAAAGAAAAAAATGAATATATTGAAAAAAGTACCTTCACATGCTAGCTCGAACCTCCTTTAACATTGTGGTGGATTTCCATTGGCCACCCATACAGAGAATGGCTTAGTGGGAACCATTGATAAGTGAAGCAAATTGGCCACCTTCTCACTAATAAAATTGTGAGCAAAACTACTATCAATGAGGACAACAATTTCATGATGTCCGACTCTGGCCATGACTTGCATGGTTCTAGTGGTTAACCATCCAATCAAAGTGTCCATTGATATCTCTGGCATAGGCTAGAGATCAAGTACAGGGTCCTCTATCACTTTGTCAGTAACCTCTTCATAATTAATAGTATTCATGCTAGTGCTTCCTTCAGGAAACAAGATTTATAGACCTCAACACTTATAACCCGCAGTGAACTTATCATTTCAATTAAAGCAAAGACCTTGAGCTCATAATTTTTTTCTATTTCTTCCCATGTCAGGCACTTCTTCAGTGATGCTGGGTTGGATTTCACTAGAATAGGAAAGTCCAGTTGCTATTGTTTGAATTACAATGGTAATGTGTATCTCGTTGGTGAAAGAGTTGATCATCTCGCATGAATACAAAATTAATCGTTTCCTTTGACGATTTTGGCTTCAACATTCAAATGTCCTCTGATATTTCAAGCTTTCGGCTCTCTATGTGCTTTTTACATCCAATTGTGTAACCGGTTGCCCAATCTCTCAAACTCATTCTAGTGGTCCTATAAAGAATCCACCTATCTAAACTATGATAAGGCATCATCAAAGTCCTGACATTTTTGGGTGTGAATCCAGCTCACAACTCGTCCTTAAAATTCATCTATGTCACCAATCGCTCATCTTCCTTGTAAGCTCAGGGCAACCATTCCATTATTGATTGGCTTCACCCTCAAGACAAGATGATGCCCAAGAAACTTTTTATGTTTCGGTAGTTCCTTGAAACTCAATGAATTGCTCAACTCAGATGAACCACTCAATAAGGTCGTCCCTTGAGTACCTTAGAAACTCGAGCTTATAGCTATTTTGAAGTGTAAAAGGTTGACCTATGTCTGTATTCCCTTGGTTCTCTTCCCCGTTAATGCAAGAATAAACAACTCGGTCTTTAGTGTTGTTGTTGGATCTTTCTTTAAAAGCTAAGTCTCAGACAATCAATTTAAAGTCTCATTCAATTGCTATATCTTTTCGGTAACACCAAGTTCAAAATGGTTCATGCTGTGATGAAGTTTGCCGAGCCTCGCTTCTAAACTCTCGATCCTCTTTTTATTAGATCCCATTGTAGCTTGACTTTGATATAAATGGTAGGTCCCAATCAAAGCTTTACTACAATTGTAAAGTAACTAAAATTTTCTTCTGGTGAGATTGAACCACAATAATTTGAATGAAAATATGCTTGCCTTATTCATGCATCTAGCAAATGTTAAATAAATAATGACTAACAACTCTTCTTAAACTTATGACCATAACTTCTTAAAATAAACACTCAAACATTTGACTGTAAAATGATAGCTGGCAAATTCTAACGAAACACTAGACTTATTCTCATGCATGCCCTTACACTATATAAGTTTTTAGACATTTTAAATTTTTACCAAACACATCAAAAGTTTCAATTATTAAAAATTTTTAATTGTTTTAAAATTCTAATTTTTTTTTGTACAACCAAACGGTCCCTTAGAATTAGACACGCACATTAATTTAGCCTAGCCTTGCGGCCAGAGAAGTAACATATCCTCCAAAAGCTGCCTAGTTCTATCATCCTAAAGGCTATAACTTATATCGTCATGAATATATGTACATCTTACCTCTTTAGCTCTCAGCCATATATGATCGATCAATCTTTCTCAAAATGAAATATATTGTCCATATATGTTCTTATCGTGGAAGCACTCGATTCATATAAGCTTTTTCCTTGTATTCTAAGTTTCTTTTTTGGTAAGTAAGGTTGTATCTAAATTAATGGGAGAATTTTACATAATCTTAATGATATACCCTCATATTACAAAAGCTATACATGATCCTTAGTACAAAATTTGGGGTTCTTTAATTTGTACAAATGATTATATTCAAATTGGTACCTTTAATCTTAGTTAGTTATGATACCTTTAGTTGAATTTTATACTTGATTCTTCCCACTATGGTAGACACTGTGGAGGAGATTTCCTTGAAAATTCTTGTATTCCTTTCTATTCATATATGGTATATCATAACAGTTCATGCTAGCCTTTTCACCATATTACCAAAATTCTTTTCACTAAAATATCCAGTGGCCCATTCATTTACAACATTCCAAGTTTGATTACTTTAGTTAACTATGCAAAGATTACTAATGATGCATCTAATTTCTTTAGAGAATGAACATTTGAAAAATAGATGATCTACACATTCAACTTCTTCTCCATATAACATGCAAACATTAGAGTGAATTAGGCCCTAACTGAGTAGCTTGTCTTTAGTATTTAGCTTTCTTTTGATAGCCAATCATAAAATGAAGCTATGCCTTAGAATGTGTTTGGAGAACCATAACAATTTATGCCATTGTACCTTAGGATATCGCTACGTCAATGCCTCCAATGTTAGAGCTGTCATGCACTTTCGATTCTCAGATACACAACCACGTGAACACATCCTCTCTACTGTCATTTGTTAAAAAATCAAATAGGTTATGGGTTAGCACCTCCTTGAATTCCCATGTTGAGGGGATTGGCCATGATCATCTGTTGACTCTAATTATAACTGAAACCTTAGAATCAATTGAGAGCCTACGTTGTATGCAATCCTTGGCCTATATTTTGGGATAAGAGACCTAAGCGGATGCCAATTATTAAACCACAAGAAAGTGCTTTCTCCATTGTCCATTCGATATTTGCAAAGTAAATGAGTAATTTCTCTAAGTTTTAAAAGTTTCTGCCATGTTCAGGAGCAGTTCTTGGGAACTTTTATTTGCCAAAATATTTTGCTTTTGAGTAAGTGTTATGTGCACCAGGAGCGCCTCATTATTGAAGCTTTGTTCCATTCATTCAATTTGCATAGACCAAGACCTCCCTCTTTTTGTTGGTTTGCAAACCCTGTATTGCAAGTTGTCCATGTATAATAACAAGAACTGGGGATGCTTTATCTAGTAATATAAACTAATAAACCAATGAGTACAAAAATAATTAATTGTGCTAAAATTAATTTGTTTTAGTTTAAATTGTTAAAGTTAAATTTTCAAATTGTGAAAAAAAATATTAAAAATATAAATTTTACTTTTTTAATGTGTCTTTTAAGATAATTAATACAAATCTCATAAATAATGATTTATTTTTAAAGAGTTAATTTAAGAATGTCCAATTTTCAAGATTTGACAAATTTCTAGTGTAACCTTTAATATATATAATTTTATATATATAGTAGGTAACACTGCTGCGCCACGTAAGACCTAGCTTGCACTGTAATTATGACGCGTGACATTCAATTATAACTATCTTGTGCTACATAAGATCTAACTTGCGCTACAATTATGGTACATATATGTTTGTGACACATGACACCTAATTATAAATATCTTAATTTCCTTATAAAGAAATTAGTATTTTGCATAACTATTACTTATTCATAATTTAAAATCCTAATAAGATTTTTTGAATTAAAACTAAAAAAAATATTATTCTTATTTTATCAAATGATAGGGTAAATTAAAAATTAACGAATTTAATAACATTAATTTATAATTATGTTTATCTTAATTTATAATTATATAATCTAAAAAGAATTAGTATTGCACATGACTACTATTAGTCACAATTCTATTTGAACTAAAATATTCATTGATATCATTTAATATTTTATATAATCTACACTTCTACTTATCATATAATTTCCTATTTTTCATAATTTTTTATAATTTAATCAATAATTAAGTAATTTCATTTAACCACTATCCAATGGTTGATATTTATTGAATTAGATAATATATCCTTATTTGAAGTGGAATACAAATTTCTATGAAATTTTATTTCACACAGCAAGTTAACAAAATATACATATAAAATAGCATTCACACCCAGAAAAATTTATTTATTATTAGCATGATTGGGAGTGATTGTTTATTAGTTGAAAGTGAGTTTGCTATATTTATTTTTGTTATATGGTATTTTTTTATATTGTAATTATTTTTTATTTACATATTTAATTTTTTGTTTATGTATTTATTTTTGACTTATTTTTATTAAAATATATAAGGAATGGCTTTTTTTTTAATTTTGTCTTTTAACGTGATTGTTAAAATATATAAGATTTGACTTTTTCAAAGTTTATTCTAATTTTTAATGTGACTATTAACATTGATTTTTAAATATTATTACACTTTTATTATTGATAAAATTTTAATTATTTTTGTGCATTAAATGAAAACCTACTGTTTAATTTGTTTAATAAAAATATAAGGTATAATTTTTCAATTTTCATTGTATTTTTTCAATGTGATTGTTGACATAATTTTTTAAATTTTACTTTATTTTTGTTGTTGTTATAATTTAAGCTTTTGTATATTAAATTCCAATAGAAACTACGGTTTTTTTTTTTAATTTTTCTGATGTTCTATTTTTATTAGATAATATTCCTTTGTGTTAAAATTATTTTTTATGTATTTTTTGGCTTATTTTTTAATCCATACATTCAAATATATAAGATCTAATTTTTTTTGCAGATTTTATTTTATTTTCTAATGTAATTTTTAATTAAATTTATATTATATTTTTTTATTATTAAATTATTAATTTTTTTATGTATTATAATACATGAAAGGTCTTTTATTTGACTTATTTTTGAATTTGTGCATTCAAATATAAAAATTATAATTTTTAAAATTTGTTCTATTTTTGTTTAATGTGACTTTTCATGTAACGTTTTAGATTTTATTGAATTTTTCATTGTTCCTAAAATTTTTTATTTTTTTTTCTACTAAATACTGAAATTCTATTTAATTTTTATATTAATTTATAATTATCCAATAGAATT
>QLOD02000017.1:22812126-22861701 GCA_003260245.2 Sideroxylon spinosum | reverse complement strand
AATTAATATTTCATATTAATTAATTTTAATTAATAATTAATTTAATTTAATTATTTATTAAAAATAAATTAATAAAAGATATTACATATTTATTTAGATAATTTATTTTGTTAAATTATATTATTTATTAAAAATAATTTTAGTTTAATAAAATATTAAAATAATATAATTTATTTTAACATGATAAAACAAAAATGGATAAAGTAATAAAATATATAAAAATGTTTGCAACAAAAAAAGAAAACAAAGTGAAAACACACTTTTTTTGTTTTTGTTTTTCTTATTAAGTCTTCATTTTTTTGAAAACAAAAAAACATAAACAGATTTAACAAACATGTTTTTGTTGCCAGTTTACAAAATTTTAAAAACAAAAATAGAAAAACAGAAAACAAGAACGTTACCAAACGGGGGCCTAAGCAAACTAAATATAGTGTTGAAAATAACCTTAAAAAAATTGTCCAGATAAATATTTTTATAAATATTAAATTTTTAACTAAAGATAATATTCACAAGCATTCAATAATTATAAAATTTGACAGTATAACACATTTCAATCATAAGAATCAATTATAAACAAGGGTATGATAGTTGTCCACCAAGAATAAAGTAAACCCTTACAAAATGTATTATGACACGATCCAAATAATTAAGAACTATAACTTAAATCTTTAGAAATTTCGAATATCTTGTTTATAATATATTTTTTTAACATCTTCTTAAGATTCAAACAACTCTCAAACGCCCAAAAAAGAATAACACTATACTTGTATTCTTGCCTACTTAAAATCATCAAGTTAAACTCAACCAAGGAGACCCAAATCCACAAATTCATGTATCAAAACCCACTCTTCCATGATTAGGTTTAAAAATTAAAGAGTTAGCAAAATGTATGTGCATTTGAAAAGAATTCAAATTTTAACCATTATTACTCATAAATGATTTGAATAGAAGAATGCATGTGTTGTATATATTTGTATAAAACCCAAAATTTATACAAAAGCAAGTAGGAATAGATTATTCTACCTCAAGATTCGAATAATAGTAAGCCTATATTTTTTTTAAGGTGAACAATTTAAAATAAACCTTAATCGCTAACCAATTATATCTTAAGTCATTACTAAACTAAAGATCACCATTCATTCCAAATCTTTTAACAAATCTTTCACCCCACGGATTTACACAATCACCATTACCTACTATTACGGTATACAAATAAGAATATTACACTGGATTTATATACTAACTACCAATGAGCATACTATTTAATAACATCTGCAGCTCATTACACAATTTTCCAATTTTGCTACCCATGATCCATAAAGATCCAAAAGTTATAACTACTAAAAGGCTTAAGCATGTTATGATATAATCACCTAGCACTCAAAATAAATGACCCCACTGTCCCTAGATATTCTAAACCATGATACCAATCTATCCATTTATAACGATCGCATTTACACATGAAGTACAATATTGTCTCATTTGGGCTTGTTTAAGCTACCTCTCATTTGGTCACCCATCCTAGTAATGCTCCTATTAGACCACGCTTAACCCTAAAGTTCTCATTAAATCCAGTATCCTCACGGTTTTAAAATGAATTATACATTATAGAGATCGAATATTATATATATGTTACTTTCTTCCTCTGCCCAAACAATGTAGGACAAAGGCATCATTTTTGTACTTCACCTTCTACTTCACTCTCCCACAAGCAACGTTCTTTACATATAGATCTCTTATAGTCCATCAAAATCCTCCCCCTAATAGGACACACATCCCCGTATGGCCACCTACTTCACTCTCACGCAGGAATAGTCCCTCACAAGCAGTGTTAGGTATAATCATCTTCACATTTCCAATTTGGACCACTTTAACTATATTATTATTATTATTATTATCTTTTCTTTCATGCATGTATAGATTTCAAAGCCATACATATATGTTTGTATATATATATTATTAGTGTTATCTATTAATATTTTATTTAATAAATTACTTTAATGTTTTTTTAAATAAATCACAAACTTATAATTCACATAAAATATTCAGATATCAAAAATCTCACACAACCCGTATGTTTATTCATATAGGTTTCATCATATTATTCAATTATTGGAATAGATTTGATTGTCATGCCACAAGCATCTTTCATTTATCATGATACATATTACTAAAGAATCATCACACTACCTCAGAATGCAGAATGAAGAAAAACTATGTCCTGCTTCTCCTTCTTCCCTCTTCTAGTGCTTGCTTTGGTTCTTACTATCCCTCACATTCTCACTCTTAACTCTCAAACTTAGGATCAATGATACAACAATCAAAACAACATACTTTTTAGCTAACTTTTTTTCAACCAAGCACCATTTTATAGGCAAGTCCACGGGCTTATCTCATTCCTTATGTCTTATTCTTTCTCTCTCAAGTCAACAATTCAAGTTGTACAACTATAGCATAGCTATTTTGAAAATTTATAAAAGGTAAGGCTATATAATTCTAGTTGTATCAGACGAAGCACATTGATGGAGTGATGATGACGCTCTACACAAGTGGAATGGGGGTGATGGTAAGGGTTTAAGAAAATTGGCTAAATTGGGTTGTTGCTATATTTAAAAATATGAAACCAATATCTTGAAAATTTGTTAAGGAAAAAGGGAGGTTTTGTAATCTAAAATTGCAATATCTTTGCAAATACCCAATACATAAATCTTCAAAATAAACCAAGCTAACAATTCACACAAGGTAAAAGATTATTCACTAGGGAAACTCTTTTAACAAAGGAGAAAAATCTCATATCCTTAACACGAATTATACTTCAAAACGTCACTATGAATCAAAGATTCTAAGAATCTTATTAAAGTTAATATAGGTTTCTCCAATCAATACCCCTGTTGATCTACTTGATTTAGATATCCCTATCCTTGCTTGCTAAACACCCACAATGCACATTTTCCGTGAAGTTTCAATCCACCCAACTACAGTAGATGTGCTCTCCAATTTAAACAGTAGTCCTATGTATGAGGTTCAAGAACTAATATGATTTTCCAAAGAATACTACGTAAAAAGGCTCTGACTGTGTTTTTGATCTCTAGGGAATGATAGAAAGTCTAGGGCAAAAGCTTAGAGTCTAGGAAATTTTTGAGAATATTTATAGTTGGTGAAAAGGCCTAAAAAATGGCTAAAAATTGGTGAAAAAAAAAAAGAGAAGGGCTAAATCCCTGTTAGAGCTTGCAGTTCGACTTGCTCATGAAGTACGTTATTTTTTTCATTACTAAACTTGGCTAGCAACTCATGAGCACGACTTGCTCATGATAGCACAATTTTTCCTCTTTCAATATAATATTTAGGTTTGGTGAATTATAATATTTAGGTTATAATTTTGGTTCATGAAATTTAATCAAGGAATTTGGTTTGGTGAATTTGAATATAAGAGTTCCATATTGTTTGGCTCCATAAATAATAGATTCTCAATGGGTTTTCACAATTTCAAATAAATTTAAATTCAAGGTGAATTTGAGAAATTAGTTATTCTAAAAATATTCAATAGTCAAACTACCATAAACTAAACCAAATCAAGCCTTTTTCCACTAGGTGGGGTTGGCTATCTGGATTTGACAATGCCAGTTAAATCTGTTTAGGGCCGTGTCCTCCGTTAGATCCGTAGAGGCAAGATCATATTTAATAGTTTCTTTCTAACTTCTCTTAGGTCTCCCTCTCACTCTCCTACTCCTGACAATCTCCATGCTTTCACACCTTTTAACCGGTGCCTCTATTGAACGTCTTCTAATATGGCTGAACCATCTTAAATGATTTTCTCTCATTTTATCTTCAATTGGTGCTATTCGTACTTTGCACCTAATCTATTCATTCCTAATCCTATCTCTCCTTGTGATCCCACACATCCATCTTACCATTCTCATTTCTGCAACTGTAATCTTCTGAATATGATTATGTTTTACTGCCCAACACTCTGATCCATTAGCAATACTGGTCTTATCGCCACCTTATAATACCTTCCTTTCATCTTGAAGGGGACTTTTCGATCACACAAGACCCCCGAAGCATTCCTCCATTTGGTCTACTCGGTCTAAATCTTATGCTTTACATCAGTATCAGTCCCTCCATCCTGTTGCACCATGATCCAAGGTACCCAAAGTTTTCTTTCTCTACAATCTTTTGTGTTCCCAAACTTACTTCTATGTCATCAGTTGTCCTACTGTGGCTGAATTTCCATTCCATATATTCTGTTTTACATCTACTTAGCCTAAATCCTTTTGTTCCTAACGTTTCCCACCATAATTCTAACTTAGCATTCACTCATTCTCTCGTCTCATCTATTAAAACAATGTCATCTGCAAATAGCATACACCATGACACCTCATCCTCAATATACCTTATAATTTCGACTATAACTAGGGCAAATAAGTACGGGCTTAACATTGAGTCTCGGTGTAGACCAATCATGATAGGAAATTCTTTAGTCTCTCCACATCTATTATACATGTCCTTTATTGCCTCAATATATACGAAACACACTCCATTCTTTTCCAATACTTTCTATAGAATCTCCCTAGGAACCTGGTCATAGGCCTTCTCCAAATCAATGAACACCATGTGTAAATATTTTTGACCTTCTTTATACTATTACGTTAAGCTCCTCAGGAGAAAGATAACCTCCATGGTTGATCTCCCAAGCATGAAATCAAATTGATTTTCTGACACGTATGTTGTCCCTCTTAGTCGTCTCTCAATAACTCTCTCCCATAATTTCATCGTATGGCTCATTAATTTAATCCTATGATAGTTTGCACATTCTGATTATCTCCTTTGTTCTTGTATATGGGTATAAGGATACTTTTCCTCCATGCATCAAGCATCTTCTTACTCTTTAGCACTACATTAAAAAGCTTTGTCAACCAACTTATGCACTCCTCCCCCAAGCACTTCTAGACCTTACTAGGGATACTATCTGGCCCAACTGCTTTCCCATTCTTCATCTTTTTCAGTGCTTCTTTTACTTTCTCCTTACTGATTCTCCTATAGAACATATGATACACTTCTTCCTAGCAGTGGTAAGCATCTCCAATTATATGTCACTACAACTGCTTTCGTTAAATAACTTGTAGAATTAGCTCTTCTAACCCTCCTTTATCTCCTCTTCCGTTACTAACACCTTTTCATCCTCATCCTTAATGCATTTAACTTGGTTTAAGTCTTTGGTCCGCCTATCTCTGGCTTTAGCAAGCTTGAATATCTCTCTTTCGTATTCCTTAGTGTCGAGTCTCCTATATAACTCCTTATATGCCTTTGCCTTAACCTCACTAACTAACTTTCTGGTTTTTCTTTTTGCTTCTTTATGTCTCTTCAAGTTCGCTTTATTTCGATCCTTTTAACTCTTATCTTATCTTAGATAGTCTTGCTCTACCACCATGCCTCTTTCTGCACCGGAGCACCCCATTTGGATTCTCCTAAGACTTCTTTCCCTACCCTCCTAATACACTCTGCTATCTTATCCCACATATTATTTGCGCTCTCGTTTACCCTCCCCAAACATCTTCCTCTAGTATGTTTTCCCTTAATGCTAATTGCTTATCACCTTTTAAGTTCCACCATTTAGTCATTGAGCATTTATACAACTTCTTTTTTCTAGTCCACATTTGGAGCTGCACATCTATGATCAATAACCTATGTTGGGAAGTCAAGCTCTCCCTCAGTATGACTTTGCAATCTTTACAAGTTAAGCGGTCTTTTCCTAGTTAAAAAGAAGTCAATCTGTCTCCTTGAGGAGCCACTCTTATAAGTTATCAAATGTTCTTCTCTTTTCCTAAAAAAGGTGTTCATCACCATCAGATCATATGCCACTGCATACTCCAAAATATTCTTTCCATCTTCATTTCTATTACCATATCCATATTTCCCGTGTACTCCTATATATCCATCTATGTCACGTCTTACATGACTGTTCAAATCTCATTCTATGAAAACTATACTATGAAAACCATCTCTCCTTGAGGAATCTCTAGTAGCACTTCTTCCAAGTCTTTCCAAAACTTCTCCTTATGTCCATCTCTTAAGCCCACCTGGGGGACATAAGCACTAATTACGTTCACTATGTCTTCTCCTAACACTATCTTAATTGCAATAATCCTATCTATAGAGCGTTTTACATTAACTATATCTTTCTTTAGATCCTTGCTTACCACTATGCCGACCCCATTCTTCGATCTAGTAAGTCCCGTATACCATAACTTATATCTAGTCTTCTTAATCTCTTTAGCTTTCTGTCCCACCCGTATTGTCTCTTGCAAGCAAGAAATTGAGATACGTCTCATTTCCATTGTATCCACCACTTTCATAAGTTTCCCAGTTAGACTCCTAATGTTCCAAGTACCTAATCTTAACCTTCTATTTTGGACTAACTTCCTTACCCCCCTCACTCGTCCAGGAAAGTGTGAGGACCCTTACCTATTTGACACTGCATCTGGACGCCAATGCAGCGATCCTTACTCATTTATCACTACTTCTGATGGGTTAACTATTCAATTTGCCCATTAGAGAGATGAACAAAACATGCTGAGGAAAAAAAAAACATTCATTAACATTAAACAAAGTGGATTAACATCATGAGTTTTGACAGGGAAATCCAATGTTTGATATTTTAGGTTCGATGTAAAGTGCAGTTGACAAGATGATGAGTTTTTTTAACCATACTATTGATAACAATAAAAATATTTACCAAATTAGAGTGGAATAAAAAGTGTCACATATCGGGGCAAAGTCATAGATTCCTTTTTACGACTTCATAAATTGCTTGTGTGGATCTATGAGTTTTTGAGGTTACTATATACATAAATTTGTTGCTTTATTACTTGAAACTCAAGAATAGAGGCTTTCTCCTCCGTGCACACATGGCTTTAGTTGATTCTTCTCGTGATCAAAACTCTCCTGTCCTTGTGCGCATGGTAAGAGGGAATTGGGGGACCTCGTGTTCCGCTCTTCTATCCTTAGAATAGTCTGCCTTGCTCCCCCATGTGCATAGAAGCTTCTCCCTCATGCCCGCGACTGAACTTGAATTTGCCTAGTTTGCTCTTTTTGGCACAATAAAATTATTTTGGGTTGATCTGGGAGACCTAATGAATTGGATGATTGACATTGCACCTAAATGGTTGGATTATGATGTTATTTCACTTTCAGTTGTTGGCAAGGCATATGTTAATGATGCTTATTATGAACGTTGGATTGAATGGGATATAATGCTATCACTGGTTGATAGGTTTAGAATATGATAATGATGCTTAGAATATGATAATGGGACAAAATGCCTCATCCACACAAAAGGCATTCCTTAAATGCAAGATTTTGATAATGCCATCAACTTAGCTGTTTCTTGAATGTCCTTAAGATGGTTATCCATTTTTTTTATTTTGCTTAAATCAAGTGAATTCCCCGGCCAGGTATGTTTGTCAGCAGGGATATTATCCAATAAGATATAATTTCTAGTTGGTGACAAAACATGTACCATGTTTATTAGCATAGATAACAAGAAGAAAACATTTATGAGATAAAGGACCAAATCACCAAATCATACAAATATAGCTTTCCAAAAGCTTTGGCTTTGGGTGAACCTAAATGGCAGGGAGTGGCAATTTTCTTTTCTTTTCTTCTCTCTCTCTCTCTCTCTTTTTAATTTTTATTTTAATTTTATTTTTTTAATTGGACTTCGCACTATGTACAATCGCTGCACACTCAAAAAAGTCGGACAAAGGTAAGACCGCTAGAAATGGTATTGAATCTATGTAAGGCTTGAGACGAAGTCTTTCTGCTGGCAAAACTTGGTTGTGAAAGGGTGGATTTCCTTTGGAAATATATTTGATCCTTAGGGATACTTCCAAATGTTGCTTTTTTTTTTTTTTTTCTCCCTATTCGGTGTTTGGGTGAAGGTAATATTTTAGTCATACCATTGATAATCTTATTGTCAAGACAAAAATTATAGTTAATTAGTGTTACTTCTGCAAGAGGAATGCATCGTGTATTGATCATCTTATTGTTCATGGTAGGTGGACAAGGGAACTCTTAAATATTCTAACAAGAACTATGGGTTTGAATTTTATCTTATTTTGGTATGCAGCAGGTATTCCTAGAACATGCCAAACAGACTACTGAATTGTAATAACGAGCAGCAAAAATCTTCGGGAAGGAAAGTGCAGAGGATTTTTTTTTTTTTTTTTTAATTTGGATTACTTGGATGGAACAAAACAAAAGATCTTTCTAGGCGTGAGAATTGCCGATATATAATATCACATGAACATATTATGAATCCTATTTTTCCCTTTGTCAAGAGCCCCAAACAATGAAGCTTCAACTAATTGAAGGGGGGGGGGGGTTCTCAATTGAAACAAGCCAAACACTTAGGTAGGTGTTTAGGTTGGCTAATTAATAAGCTAGCGAAAAGAATGAACAACTGAAACCTACACCAGGCATTCTGTTCTATCTCCTTTTCACAAACCCAAAGCAATCGAAATGAGGAAACTAGCTTATCTACATTATCCTAAACTAACCATTATTACATATCTCTACTGGTGTATCAAG
Organism: Sideroxylon spinosum; assembly: GCA_003260245.2. Classification (NCBI taxonomy): domain Eukaryota; kingdom Viridiplantae; phylum Streptophyta; class Magnoliopsida; order Ericales; family Sapotaceae; genus Sideroxylon; species Sideroxylon spinosum. Next base: position 22,853,112 of record QLOD02000017.1, on the reverse strand, counting down.
TTTAAGCATTGTTCCTCAAAATGGTGACTCGCCTTATGTAATATTGTCAGACATTACATATTGGCCACATTTCTTCACTGCCCGCCCCCCCCGGGGGGGGGGGGTGGTTCTGTTTTGCTACTCTTTCGTTTTTTATGCTTTGTAAGTGGAATTTCTCTAATCTACTCTCAAAATTCTTTCACTCTTTACCTGTATGTGTGTATTCATACATAGTTTTTCATTCCATTTTTGCACCAGGCTGCCCTTTTATCTTTCTAGGATAACCATGTCCAGCATTGCTTAACAAACAGTCAAGATATATTCAAGAAGCTCCTAGTGTGTGAAAAGCAACATAGCAATCCTTTCTCGAGGAGAACCTTATGAAAACTAAATTCAATGAACTCTTAGTCCAAATATTAAGAACCTAAAATTGTCTCAATACTGTAGGCAGATAAGTTTTCATACTTGGACGGCATTCTTCTATGCCCTTTAATACATTACCTTTAATTTAAAAAAAAAAAAAAAATGAACTTTTAGCCCGATGGACTCTTTAGTCCGAAAACTAAATTCAAATATCTTTTTATTTTTATTCTTTTAAATTTTTTTTTGCAGTACTCTCCGCAGATAGAAATGAATGTGTTTCTTAAATTACCAAGGCTAAAAAAAATTTCAGTAAGCAGGCAAAGTGGAAATATTTGCCTCCTTGGAGCAAAATATAGAGTTTGGTCACCAGGTTAAGTGTAATTTAAATAGAATAGAAATGTAAACATAGAGAAGAAAGAGATAAAATATGTAACTATGGGCCAGTTTGCACTATAAAGCAGCATACCTTGGTGCTTCTCCCCATCAGACGACACATCAAATAATTTGTCAGAAGAATCATTCTCAGGTAACCCTGACATGCCAGAAGTCTCATTCTCCTCCTGTTTGCAATTAGTAAGAGATGCTTCAAAAGTGTGTCCAGATGCATTGAATGATATTCCATTTTTACATGAAGCTCCCATACTATCAGAAGGATTAATTACCATTGAGAAACTTCTCTGTGATTCATTAGACTCCAGCCCAGAAACCTTGCTCTCAAATAATCCTCGAAGAGGTGATCCACTTGGTCTGGGAAGTTGTTCGCACATAGCTAGAAGAGACACTACAGCTGTACTCTCAACAACCTTTGTCAGAGGGCAGCGACGAGTTTTCCATCTTAAGAACTATAGCACATGGGCACTTGAGAGATCTTTTCCTATATAACGATGCCACTACACCCATCCCCAAATCCTCAACTCCTCTCATATGCTTGACTTGCTCATCCTTTGAATCGTTTGGAATCTGCTGGCCCTTCCCCTGCTGCATAGACTGCTCTCTAGTAGCACTGACCTGATTTGCCTCTTCAAATGACAGAGACAGAGATAATTCTGGTACTGAATTCGAATCATCTTCAAAGCTACTTGACTTCATCCATGTATTCAGTTTCTTTGCTAGATTGAGACATTGTCAGAGATTCCTTGATAAGACGTCATCCACCATTAATTGTCCCTAGGCTTCAAAAAAACCCCTAGAATATATTCAAACTCCAATTCATGTAGCTTATCAGATATCCTCCATTCAATTTTTTGTCGAAATTTTGATATTCAAGGAAGGTCTCTCAACATATTCACCAAGATAATTTTCAATTACAATCCATTATTTCATCATAACATCATTCTCATGAATCTCATCCAAATAAACTACCAGGACATTCAAGAAATATTAGTTTTCTGGAACACATCTAAAATTAAAGTCCACTTTTAGGCTTCGAGACTTATGGTGGAGGTTGATAAACATAACATGATTACAATCACTGACAAGGAGAACTGTCCATTAGAAATCTATAGATATTTTGATATATAAGAAATAATGGAACAATTCACTATATTCATAGCCGCGTATATGATGACTCTTGATACCTCTACACGTGTCCATGCACCATTTTGTCGTCCCGAGTAACTCCTAGCATATATTCTCCTCCAATTCATGTAGCTTATCAGATATCCTCCATTCAATTTTGGTAAAATTTTGATATTTAAGGAATGACTCTCAACCACTAAGACAGGATGATTTTTAAGTACACTGCAATACTTCATCATAGTATCATTCTCATGAATCTCATCCAAAAAACCTAATAAGCTCCGAGCAATATCATTGAAGTTGATACACATACATAATTACAATCACAAACGATGTTAGGACTGCCAACTAGAAGTCCACATATAAGTAAATAACGAAGCAGTGCGTCATATTCCTTAACAACGAATTCACACACAAACATACAACAAAATTGTGGGACAGAACATAACATCAAATTTGACAGTGCTGCCACCTGCCAGCTTGCCAAAACATCAAATGCACATACAAACATACAACAGAATTATGAGACGGAACTTAACATCAAGTATGACAGTGCTGCCATCTGCTAGCTTGCCAAATGGGCACATATTGTTCTCTATACCACCGTAAGCAAATAATTCACAATCAACAATGAACTTAGAGAAGGAGGAGCCAGCTTGCCAAATGGACACATTGCTCAACATGCTACAATAGCTAAAAAATGCACAACCAACAATGAACAAAGAGGAGGAGGAGGGGAGGCAGCTTGCCAAATGGACACATATTGCTCTACATGCTACAATAACCAAATAATGCAGAATAAACAATGAACGAGGAGGAGGAGGAGGAGGAGGAGGGAGAAGAGGAGTAAATTCCTGTTATCAAAACTGATGCTCCGTTTGTGAGTTTAGAAGAGAAGAGAAAAGAAACGAAAACATTAATTAAGAGATAAAAGAAAAGAAGAGAAATGATAATAGTTTTCTTCCAAGTTGCTCGGACAATGGACGGGAATCTGATGCGAGTGTGAATCAAGATGTCGGACAATGCAAGTCTAGAGAATAGAAGATAAGTAAATAAAAATCTGAATTTGGATACGGGTACGGGGATATGCCATGCAATTTTTAATTATTTTATAAGTTAATTTTTTTTTTATAGGTAAGTAAGTCAATATTATAAGTATATATTTTTAATTATTTATCATTTGCCCTTCCGTATCCCGATGTAATTTTTAATTATTTTATAAATTAATATTATAAAAATATGTTTTTAATTATTTGTCGTTTGTCATCTCTCTCTCTCTCTCCCCCTCTCTCTCTCTAAAAATACACAAAATAGTATATAATAAGTCTATGTACACAAATGAAAGAGCAAAAGTCTCACATGGAAAATGTTTCTATCAGTGTAATTAATGTTAATGTAATTAATAGCTTGCTTGGGACATGTAACTTCCATGTAATACACATAAGGGTTATAAAACTTAATAATGCTTGTATAATCAACACAAAGAAGACAAGATGTTGAAACCATCTAATGAATCCTTTGGACAGAGAACGCCATTGCCGAAGAATGCCATCACCGGAGAAGTCTAAAATGAATGATTCTTTCATTTAAGCATCACAACCATATCCGGATTGAAAGTGTCGTACTCAACTCCACACCCACACCCACACCCACACCCGAGTGAGTATTCCATAGTTTTGGGGTAGTTCACGCAACTTTGGTTTTCTTTTCATTCCATTTGTTTAACAGTCTAGGGGGGGGAAGATAATTATTTTCTTTCTTCTTGTTTGTGAGTTGAGAAAAATGAAAAAAAAAAAATATATTGTTATTTTATTGTTATACCCTTATATTATCAATAAATAAACCTTCTTATATTATTAGCAAATAAAGCATCAGCACATCAACAAAGAAAACAAATAAATTGAGAAGTACTGTACAAAAATACAAATAATAATACTTAAAAAAAAGAACTTCAGTGAAGAATGCTACAATTAAAAAAGAAAAAAACACGCACTTTAAAATGGCTGGAATACATATACAGATATATAATGAAGATAAAAGCCTTAAAACGTGATTGAATTAAAAAGGAAAAAAAAAAAAAAAAAAAGAACAAACCATAGCGTCGAAACGTGATTGAACAAACAAAAAAAAAAAAAAGACCAGAACATTATTGAAAAAAAGAAAAAAAAAAACTTACCTAAGTTGTGAAAATTGGAAAGGAATGTAGGGATGAAATTTGAGAATAGTAAAAATCTACTAAAGTGATGAAGTTAAAAGGGTTTAATTTACACTAGGACATATTGCAATTTTTTTTTATTTCATATTTCATCGGTAAATGTGTCATTTTAAAATTTTCATTAAACAACTTTTCTCTGCTTTTCATTTCTCTCCACGTTTGAGAGGATGAAAATTTTAAAAACTAACCACTAACTTTTGATCCCAATTCTTTTCTTCTCTTTTCAAAAAAAAAAAAAAAATATTCACAAACAAGAATTAAGCTTCAAAATCTTTTCTGTTCTTTTCTTTTCTTTCCATTTCTCTCCATCCAAACGGGCTGCGAGTGCACATTACAAGGCATGAGAAGTGGGGCACGAATTGCGCATTTTTTATTAATTTTTTAATATAAAATTAAAATGACCGAAAATTTTGTCTCAAATTAATAATGAGTAGTTAAACATATTTAAGAAGAAAATAAGTAATTAAGGAGCATTTACATAAAACAAAAGAAAATTATAAAAAAAATGGATAGTTAAAGGGCATTTGTGAAAACAAAAAATAAAAATAAAAGGGTAAATTACTTAAATAACATACAAAAATTCGAAATTACTCAATTACTCATACACCTTTTTCAATTTATGGATGATTATTGGTGGTTAAGGGATATTAATAAAATAGAGAAAAAAAAAATCAAGACTTCACCAAGTAGTTGGCATCACCAATTTTCACCAATTACCCCCAGTGTTAGCGTTATCTAAGAACATAGATCTGGCAGCATTAAATCCATTGATATCTACATGTAACAACATAGTTCTAGCACACTTAACAAATGCACACTACACATGTAGAGTTTGCACATCAGAAAATCCAAATTACACACAACCATATCAGCCATCTCTTAAACTTAAATTGAAGGAAGCAGCAGGGCACAGACAGCGATTCCCCAAATCCAATTTCCATCATGAACAGATAGAATCACAAACATTGAGATTAGCACGTAGGATAGGCATTGAGCAACAGTATATAGACACCTAATATCCAGAATTAAATCAAAGGTCTACATAGAAATAGAAATATCAATTCAGAAGATTTACACACAAATTCTTTAAGCAGATAATAGAAAACCCAAATACTATGTTATTCCAACAAGGACCGAAACCACAAGAGGTGACAGGACTAATTCCATTACCCACGGGCCTTGAGCTCAGCAAAGCGCCTGGAGAGGTCATCTTCGTCGACCTTCTCCTTCTCGGATGTCTTCACAGACACGGCATGAGCAGCCGGCTGAGGCAGCCCCACCGAGACCTCCAGGCCGTAGTCATCAGCTACCTGTTGCATCAAGCTGTTGACGTCTCCCTCAGGAGTCGACAGCGAGGTGCTTCCGGCCATAGAACTCTCCATGAACTCGGCCTGCACCTCCATGTTGACGAACTGGCGCTCGAACTGGTCCATCGTCTCCGACATCTTCTGCAAGTTGCCCGTGGTGAGCGACGACTCCAATGACTTGACGATCGAGCCCATGGACTTGCTGATCGTGGTCATCTTGGCCTGGGTATCGAGCCTGGCGACGACGGCGTCGAGGCGAGACGCGAGGCGGAGGTAATTCATCTGCTCGTTGCGCTTGCGGATGGAGTTCTCAGCGTAGATTCGAGCGCCGTCCATGTTGCCCTTCTCGATCGCCTTCTTGACCTTGAGCTTCTCCGCCTTCTCGTCCTTCTCGCATTTCTTCGCCTGGCGTTGGAGGCTCTTCGCTGTGAATTTGAGCTCCATAATCTGGTTCAGCAACTTCTCCGTGTTCCCCATGGCCGATCTAGGATTTGCAGAGACACGGCTAATAAATTCGATCAACAGTTTTGAGAAGCTGACCTCAATTTCCTTGTTGACGATGGAACCGATCGTTTCCACTTCGAGGCCTATGGAGAATTTTTTTTTCAATTAGGGTTTGTTGACAGACTTCGGGACGTAGATATTTGCTTTTCATTTTGATTTAAATCCATTTCATTTCCGTGTTTGACATCACTTGCAACGCGAACACGTTGTAATACGCGCTTTATTTTCTTTTTTTTAATGAGTTTCGCCAAAAACGTTAAAATATTATTAATAATTGAATTCATAACTTAAAATTTTTATTCAAAATAGAATTTCCTCCTTTTAATAAAAAAATATAACAAAAAAATTTCAAACCATATAAAAATTTTCAAATAAAAAAATTTAAGAAATAAAAAATTTACCAGCTATAAATTTAAATTCCAGAAAGTATAAATGATGGCATGAAAAAAGAAATTAAGTCAACATAAAAACACTCCGATAAAACAACTTATTTTGAATTTCCAATGAATTGACACCAAAGTAGAAAAAAAAGCTTAAAAATAAATATGAATCTATTTTGTACACCATAAATATCCAGTCAAATTTTATTTTACTTTTTTATTGAATAAAATTATCATTTTTTTGAATAACTATTTTAAGTCTAATTTGAAATGATATAATTATCATTCACAAAAAATAAATATATATTTACAAATTTGGACAACCACGGCCTACAAGGTAATAGAAAAGTTATTTTTTAAGATAAAAATAATTTTTATTTATATCTTTAATATTCGTATACAAATAAATTTTATTTTATTTTATTTCATAATTTAATCAAATAAAAATATTTAATTTCTTTCATTCATTTTGTTTACAAACTTTTAACATTCTAACTCTTCTCATCAATCTTGAGTCATTTAGTAAGATTATATACTATTGTTTCAATATCATAATCTAATAATATATTTTAAGAATAATGTAATAAAATATAAGCTTGGCAAATGTTAAAATAAATAATTTATGAAAGATTTTTAAAAATAAATAAACAAATATCAAAAACAATAAAGAAAATGATAAAATTTTATAAATAAATTGAAATAAAATACGTTATTTTCTTATTTGATTAAGTTATAAAATAATTTATAATTTATTTTTATATAATTGCTAAAAATATAAATGAAAATAAAATTTATTTTAGTCTTTTAAAATTTATTTTTTTTAACATAAAACTAACAAACATTAAAACAAAGTATAAGTATAAATACAAAATTATCAAACAAATCTAGGTATCTTTCTTTTAAAAAATTAATTTAATTTTTTATAATACCAAATATATTTTTTTTTTGAAAAATTTTAGAATTAGAAATTTTCATCATATAATAAGATAATCTAAATACGTAAGTAAATTTTCTCAAAAAATAAATAAATAAATAAAGATTGTAATTGCTCGCTCACTTAACAAAATATTTAAGAAAAAATTGGTGCAGAGTCAGAAATTTATGTGAAACTGATAATCTATATAATAAAAGCGGACTATTTTTTAAAAAGTCTTTCTCAGAAACTTAAATTCTACAGTAAAAAATAATTTTTTCTTATATTCAATGAATGAGATCATTTTTATATTTTTAACTTCCTGCTCAATTCTTATTTTAGTGGACATCACTATTACCTCTCTCACAAAATAACTTTGACATTTTAAATTTTACCATATTTCAAGGGTAGAGATGAGATGCAAATCAAAACTACTAACTTAAATTCTTCCTAATTATGGTTTCTAAGAATTGAACATTCCATATTAAAGCACCATAATTTGTTTTTCTTTTTTATGGTACTTGTCAAAATTTAATTGGAAAAAAGAAGACCAAAATACATTTAATAACTACTAGAGCCTAAAATTTTGAAAAAAAATAATTAAAATCTGTGAATTATCATAGTTTTCCAATTTGAATTTTTTGGTCAAAGTTTTAACTATATAAAAAACTTAATATTAATTATATTCAGAGTGTCGTAAGCATGGATTATTGCTAGTAAGATACATAAATGAGAGACAGAGAGAAGGTCAAAGTGGGATCAAATATTTTTAATTATATTAGATGGGCTAAGTACAATTGCATATGTATTTGGCCTAATTTTTTTTCTTTGGATGCGTACAATTGATATTGGACTAATTTTTTTTTATTTTATTCGGTGGGCACAATTAGTGTTGGGCTAATTTTTTTTTTCTTTTTGTTGGGCGGGCAGAATTAAACTGTAAGAAAATATTGACAAAAAAAAAAAAATAATAGAGGTAATAATTTTTTTTCAATGTGGACATGTGCCCCCCAAGCATGCAATGGCTCCACTCTTGTTTAAGAAATAATAATTTCTATTATGAAATAAAATGTATTTATGATATTATAATTATATCTTGAATTGAGTTTTTATATAAGGGATTTCATGATATCATAAGTATACAAAACATATGTGAAAAGAAAAATAAACATTTGTGTGATTTTAATTAATGAAAAAGTAAAGTAGAGTACAAGAGGCTATTGTGGTGTGCAAATAGGTTCACCTTAAAACTGAAGAGCATCGCTTAATATTTTAATGGTTATAACTTCAATTAATATTTTCAGGGGATTGTATCTAGGTTCAAATTGTAAATTGAAGATTTTTTCCTTTTTATTTTTTGTTTTTTTGTTCTACTGCTGCGATGAAAAACAATTGAGAAAATATTGTTCATAGGAAAATATTTATAGAAATATTGTTTATGGAAACGCATTTTAGTAATGCATTTAGTAATGCGTTTTCTACTTTGTCTAAAAACAAATTACTAAAATGCATTTCCAATCTAAGAGGCCTGAATATGCATTTTTATATTGCATTTTCTCCAACCCCTTAACACTGAGCACACGCTTACCCAGCAATCCAGACGACTACCACTCCAAATTCACCGACAAAGCAAGCTCCTAAAGCAAGAGATCACCATCTCAGGTATACTATACATGTATATGTATGTGTATATGTATATGTTTTTTGTATGTATTATGTAAAGTTTATTTATATCTATGCATATATATATTTATATATCCAGAGTCTGCTAAGGAAGGTATTTCTATTCGTGTTGTGTTGAATTTATCTTCTAAGAGAGTTTGTTGTACCACTATTATGATACAGGATTTGCTAGTTTTTGTATGGTATTAATGATGCTGCAAGAATGATACTTATTCGAATGCCCCATCTCGTATTTGTGATGCTGCAGGATTGTTGCTTATCCAAATGCCCTATCTCCAATGGAGTACTTGTTTAGTAAAGGAGAAAACCCAATGCGAAAATGGGTTTTCAAGCATTGTAAAAACATAAGTAAAATGTAATATTTCGGAATTTTGTATTGACATAAATTTATGATTTTAAACATATTTTGAGTGTCATAACATGTTAGTTAAGCCATATAAGTCATTAGGAATTGCTTAGGGTTAAAAATTTTGGGGAAAAAGATAAAATAAGTCAAAATTTGACTTTCTGATACAGGGGGTTGTGAGGTGAAGTGCCCTACCTGTGTGATAGTGGCTAAAGCATATGGATCCTCACTTGTCTCGACAGAGAAGACCATATTTAGTAGGTGTAGAGGTCAGGGGGGAGAGACTAGGCTCCTGTAGAAGGCTGGGAGCTCAAGCCAAGCAACGTATATACATGTGTATGTGAAAGAGAGATGAGGGTTTCGAGTGTTAGAGGAGAAACGGAAAAAGATTGAAGCCGGAAGTAGATTAAGGTGGTAAGTTGTTCAAACCTTAAACAAATGTAAATTAATTTTACAAGATTGAAATTGAGCCCTCAATGATCTTTTATTTATGTTTTGTTTTTTGTTTGGACAAAGGTGAGGTGTATGAAAATTTTGAAGTTAGAGGTCAAGAACCGATTGTGCATCATCTTTTTCAATCCATTTTAATCAAGTTTGAGGTAAGGGTTTCTTGCTTCTTTTTAGTATATATGGAATGTAGAGATACTAGCCAACATTTCTATAAGTTGTGTTAAGATTTGGAAGCCTCGGTGAAAAGTTTTAGAGGAATTATACACACGTATATGTATGTTTATAGGTTTGTATAGGTTTGAAAACCCATGAATTAATTGGAGAGGTAGAATTTGGTTCATCTTGTTTTGATAGAAATTTTTGAGTCATCTAGGTCCTAATAAACACATATGAATAAGGTTTGAAGCCAAGTAAACTATAGGACATGAATTTGGTGGGAAAAGGTTGGAAGAAGTTTGAAATGAAAACAAAGCAACAGATCTGGGTGCAAATGGGGTGCTTGGGGTCCCAAGGTGGGTGCCCAGGGTGCGTTATCGGTTGATGGATTTTAGGGGGGAGCTCGAGTTCCCCCAGAAACCTAAAATGGCTTATTTTCTTATAGTTTTTAGAACTAGGGACACCTACGTTTGATATATGTTCATGTATGATTAAAGTAAACTTGTTAATGCATTCTAAATCATATTTTGAAATAATAAAACATGAATATGAGTAAGGAAATGAGATAAGTTATGCCAAGATGATAATATGATTATGTTAGCGAGAAATGAATTCTAAATGTTATGTTATGGTGAATTTGTTAAATATATGATAAAGTAAGTAGATGTGAATTATTGAATGGTATTATGATATTGTCGATATGAGATTGATAAATGATTAGTAATCTAAGTTTGAAAAGATACGCGGGAATGGTAGGTAAAGAAAATAGGAAGGGTACTAAGATTACTCTGTAGTTGAAAGATGTAAAACCTGCATAGGGATTGGTTTTCATGCCAGTAGGTTAGTAGCCTACAACATGATGTGTGATAAGGGTAATCATGGCTTGGCTAATTGTTGCCTATAACAACGATGTGAAAATAAGGTTCATTGTGACCTTTAACGACGACATTTAATAAAGCTAATCGTGACCTGGCTAAGTGTGACCTTTAATGATAATGTAAGTAAGGCTACTCGTGGCATTTAACGACAACGTTTGATGTGTCCACCCCTACAAATAGAATGAGAATGGAATATGAAAGAGAAAGACTATGAAAATAATTGCTAGAGTAGAAGATAGTGAATTAAATAATGAGTCTTTGTGATATTGATCATTGGTAGATGTTTCATATACGATTATATTGAACTGTGGAATTATGATTGATATGTTTATGGAATTAGAATGTATTTAATGTTGCCGATTTAATATTAATGTTGTTCATATTATTGTTCTACATAATATATATGCTTTTGAGATGCAAGTGACCACAAGTGGGTGAATGCTCACGTTCCTATAGATTTGATTATAGGAACAAATCCTAAAAATTAGGTGAGCGTTATATTGGATTAGAAGGACATAAGCTTTTGCAGACACAGCTACTTTTAATTTCTTAAATTAAATTTACATTTGAGTCTGTAATATTATTTAAAATCTGGAGATTTATTCAATTGGGTCAATATAACCTAGCTATAACCAAGGCTTAGGTTAAATTATGTCATTTTATGGTTCATATCGATGTTGCTCCAAGGTTATTATATTGCTCTAATAAAATGAGTTGTTATACAATTCATGATATGTATATTATTCACTCACTTCATGGATCATAAAACCCGGGGCGTGACATAAAATGACAGAATGTTGAAAATAATTTTTTTTATGACCGTAAAGACAAATTTTAAAAACATATTATCAAAATGTGTTCTCATTAACAGTACTTCGGTAAATGTTTTCTCCTAGATAGCATTTGTTCATTTTTTTCATTACAACAGTAAAAGAAAAAAAATTAAAATGGAGGCATGGATTCATCTATTGAAAGAAATACACCTTCTAATAAAAAATTAAAAAAAAATAAAAGAGACCAAAGTTCCAAGCCTTTGTTTCACTTCATCTTAAAACTCTCTAGCTTCGTTGATAAATGATTAGTTTTTGAAAAGTGTTCATACACATTTAGGGGTCGTTTGGTGATACTATTGTTTTTTTAATTTTATTTATTTGTTTATATTTTCTATTTTTTTGTTGTTGTCGTTTTCTTTTTTTGAAAGAAAAACTAAAACTGTATTTGAAAACATAATATTGCTTACAATAATTAATTTTTTTATTTTCAAAAAATATTCAATTTTATTAGTTTTTAAAAAATTAATTTATTGTAATAAAATATATTTCATATTAATTTAATTGAATAAATATAAAATATACTAAATAATATTTTAATTATATTATTTACTAAAAATAATTGAATAAAATATAATTATCATATCGTTTAATTCAGTAACTATAAAATATATTAATTATAAATTAATTATGTTATTTATTAAATATATTTCTTAATAATTTAAATAATTTAATTAAGATATCTAATAAAAATAATTTAATAAAATATATTTCATACCAAATATATAAATTAAATTAACTACTAAATTAAATTAGTTATGATATTAAATTTCATCAAAATTAATTATTAAATTATGAAATTTATTATTAAAAATAAAATAATAAAATAGATTAAATATTAATTAATTAATTATTAAATATAAGTTAGTGAATTCATTTTATTTTATTATTTTAAAAAAATAATTTAATAAAATATATTTCATATTAATTACATTTAATAAATTAAATTAATCGTTAAATTAAACTAATTAATTAAATTAGCTTTATTATTTATTCAAAATAATTGAAAAAATATATTTACTATTAATTAAATTAAATTAATATTTTATTATTTATTAAAAATAATTTAATATTACATGTTCATATTAATTAAATAAATTAGTTTTTTTTATTTTATTTGATTTCATTATTTGTTAGAAATAAATTAATTAAAATATATTACATATTAATTTAGATAATTAATTGAATTGTATTATTACTTATTAAAAATAATTTTAGTTTAACAAAATATTTTAATAAAATAATTTATTTTACTATGATGCAACAACAATAGACAAAGTATTAAAATTAACAAAATATTTGAAACAGGAAAAGAAAATAGAGTGAGAAAGCTCTTTTTTATTTAAATTTTTCTGCTTAATTGTTTTATTTTTTTGGAAACAAAAAAAATAAAAAAATTTAACAAAAAATTTTTGTTTTTAGTTTACAAAATTTTGAAAATATGAATAGAAAATAAAAACGTTACCAAACGGGGTCTTAATTTGAGTTTTTGAATTTCCAAATTATTTGTAAAGAGGTTGGTTTATGCCTCATTAGTTCTTGTTGAGATATTGAGCATGTGTTTATAGTGTCATGTTTCCCTAAAATATTTTTAACTTTTTCTAATTTTTTTTCACTACAAAAATCTCTTTTTTTTTTTTTTAATTTTCACCAATTTTCTCTAATTTCTTTTAATTATTTTTTTACTCTTTTCAAGGAACACTTTAAATACCCAACAATTCAGAATTTACCTCCATTTTAATTTTAATTTTTTTATCAAAATTTGATTCTCCCAACAGGCCCCAAGTAAATCTCTTAACAGAAACTAAAAATTTTATTGTTTGTGAAACATAGGCACTTACTGCAAAAATTGGCTAGCACTTTCAGTAGTTGGTAGAGTAATGTTCTATGAAACTAATGGTTTGAATATGCTTTGATTAAGTTTGTACATATTTAGTTAACATTATCTTATACCGTATTAAAGTGGATGTAACTTTTTTATTTTCTTGATGCAGTATGTTTCTTTCTTTCTTTCTTTTTTTTCTTAGAGTCAACTCTAATTCATCGCCCCTTTAGAGTTGTTATTTGGACCAAAATTACTTTTATCACAATTTGTTTCATTATGGAGATCTAAATATTATTCAAATTATATCGCTATGTATTATTCATAAAATTAACTACATTAACATTTCTTTATTTTTTTCTGGGTAACTCCATCTATAAAATGTAATTCCTGCCTTATTTTCAAACCAAAATGGGAGAACATGAGATACAAGTCTCATAGATCTTGTTGGCTAAAAAATAAATGTTATTAGGGTTGTTACATTTTATATCCACACACCACTAGAAATGCTATTTTTGGGGACCCCATTTGTGCTCGATCGTTACGAGACGGTCATCTAAACTACAAATAAAGATTGCTTTAGAGCATATGCTCGACCAGCTTGAGGCAGTCATTAAAGATCCCAATTATTTTCCCACCAGCTTTCCCCTTTGTCCCACTTTGGCCTTAATTCACAAAAATCTCTCTTCTCTCTAGAGGTATGCTCTAGAGCCACTGAAGCATCGAGAACGTCGAAGTTACTGCTTTCCCTCTAGTAGCTAGTTTACCACCATGGACCTCCCTCAATTCTCTCATCTCCCTCTATTTGTTGATTTTTTTTATTGTTTTGGTTGTATCTTCAACTATTGTAACGATATATGATCGTATTGGTGTTCATTTGTCAAAGAGTCACATTCTTGTACTACTAATCAAGTGTAATATTCGGTTTCTTACCCGTGCCAAATTTCTCTGGCTTTCATGTTGTTGGTCATTTCATTCACAGATCGTTGGGTTACTGTTGATTTGTATTATTTTTTGTTGTTACTTAATTGAGTTTCTATTATTGAGAGAGAATTTCTAAATTTATGTCAATGAGAATTTTTTATTCAGTGATTGTGAGTGGCCTATGAAATTACCATTTTTTATTTCAATATTGTCTTATGATGTTGAGAGTATGTATTGATTTTTTGTTGTTGATTTTACGTTGTTGAGAATTTTGATAAATGTTGATTGAGCATTTTGGGTATGCATGTGATTTTTTATGTTGAGAAATTTATTATTCTTAAATTTAGTTTATGGCCTACATCAATGGCCTATTTTGAAACTACTATGTTGACCAAGGTTTATAATCTTAATTTTACAATTGATTTTAATGATAACAAACATTGGCTTGAATATTCACAATTAATTTTCAAATAGACATTGTATGAAATGTTACAATTCATTTTAATCTAATAGATTCAAGATAATATATTTGGACGAGATTGATATTAGTTTTCAAGTATTTTTATATAATTTACATAAATAAATAAAGAAATATCAAAGGTTTGGAGCATTAGAAATCAAAGTAAGATGAAGACTTAAAGTAGAGAGTTAACTCAGATAAATATACAAATCTGACACGTGTTAGTATATTAATGATATCTCAAGATCCAACGGTTTACTTTTCATGAAATTTTAATTAAATTAGACTTCCATATCTACAACTTTAACGTAGAAAGTATTTGTGAATTTGAAGTTAAGATGCTAAAAAAAGTTTTGGGACGGTAGTCATTACAGAAGAGAGTTTAATTTAATTTTGGAGCTAATCTTGGTGTTTGAGACATAACTCATATTGTATTGCTCCAAAAATTTTGATTTTTGGTGTGTGAAAATACGACTTATATAAAGCTACAACTTTTGCAGCTTAAGTGTTTTCAAATTTAGCATCATGGTGAAACAGTATCCTTAATTGGAAACACAGATTCAGAATGTCAAAAAAAAACTGCATGGTGCAGGTCTTGTTCAGAGGCTCTATTAGACGATCTAACCGTTGGATGAAGCTTAAAATTTGACATGTGACAGTTGACTTATATATCTCGAAAGTCTTCAATCTGAAAGAATGTCAAATATGTATGTTCGGCGGGTGAAAGATAGTTGCAAGCATATTTTAAAAAAATCTGAATCTGAAAAACAGCATTAAAAGCAAGGAGATTCAAAAGTTTTCAAGGGCAAAAGAGTATTTTCACTTGGTAATGGCCATTTGGAGATTTTTACCTATAAATAGAGCCTCAAACTCAGATTCAAATAGAAGAAGAAAAGGAAGAAAGAAGTGCTTACAAAGAGAAACAAGAAAGTTCATCATTTTATAAATATAGAGTGATTTCTTCCTATACTTATGCTTTATCTTTTATATTCAACTTGTGAGAGTTTCTTTTTTGAATTGATTGAGTGTTAAACTCATCATTGTTAACGTAAGAGAGAGAAATTTATAACCTCTTAATTTGTGAGAGTTGGGTGAGTTTCTGTTAGTTTTGGGACCAGGACAAAAACATATTCTTTAAGAAAGACTTGTGGAGTGATTTGCGGATAGAATCACTTAGTGTGAGTGATTTGGGGATAAAATCACTTGGGAGAGGTTTTTAGTTCCTTGGGAAGCTAGTGCGTAACAAGTTCTTCAAAGAATAGTGGAGAAATATTAAGGAAGGCCTTGAGGAGTGGACGTAGGCAACATTGAAGCTGAACCACTATAAATCGATTGTGTTTACTCTTCTTCTCTTATCTTTATATTTATTACAGACATTAGCACTCACTCTTCATTCACAAATATTGAATTTCTTTTTGTACATTCCGTTTTTTATTATCCATTTCTTGGCGTAATTACTTTAAAGAACGAAAGTTTTATTTATAAATTTTTGAAACAACCCTATTCACCCCCTCTAGTGTTGCTAGTTGGGACAATATATTAGTTTTCTTGTGTGAATGTCACCCATTTGAATATAATTTTGGTACGTCAAGTTAAAATTTTAGTTAATTAAATTAAGCACATTATGTTTACAATATATAAACTAATTAATATTATTGATGAATGTCATCATTGTTACTTAGCAATTGGATGAAAATGTCCGATGCAATTATCACCCAATTAGTTGATTAAAGTTATGAATACATAAATTTATCCACTATTTACAATAAAAGAAATAGCTATTTTGGATTTTATTCAATTAGGATAGTCAAAATATATTCTGGGCTAGAATTGGAGGTTTAAAGAGTCAATAATCTCCAAAATATCTATAAAATCTAAAAATCTACAAAAATCTTTACAAAACTCGAATTATAAGACTCTTCACCAAATCTCTATAAATCTCTAAAAATTCTAATAAATCTCTTAAAATCCTAATAAATTCCTCTGTTAACAACATGCAGGTCTAGCTAAGCTCTAGGAGGTCGAGCGAGACTCAAGAAACAAACGTAATGCTATCTTCATCGAGGTCATGGGTCGGGATAGTGATGACTACATGGACAGGATGGGCGTGGCATACCCCAATCTGTTGTTTAATAAGCCACTGCACCTACCTTATCAGTTGCTAACTAAAGGTGCACAGACAAGGACATCAAGTGCCTTCTAGCCGCATGCCTGGAGACATTCCAAGCAGACTTGCATGATCAATTTTTGGTCAAGGTTCAAGATGAGGTCTGAGCTAAGGTCCAAGTCAAGCTTCGAGCCTCAGTTTAAGCTAAGGTCCAAGTCGAGCTTCGAGCCTTGGCTTGAGCTAAGGTCCATGCTGAGATGGATCAATGAATGGAACATTTATAGGATTAGCTACAGACGGAGTTCCGTGACTCTCAACCTCCCACTTAGGTAACATGTTAAAACTCTTATAAATGTTTACAAATTCTCTTACTTTTTTAAAACTTTTAATGTGGGATACCGATGATGTTGGAGCATGTCACCCTTCAGCACCAACAAACAATCACGATAAGATATCATTTTGTTATTTTTGGATAAATATGTTCATTTTTTAATAATCATTCATGTTTATAATTTATAATATAGGAGTTGAACATAAACATTTAGGACGTAGAATTAAAATGTAAAGTCGAATTTAGAAACTTGAAACTTAGGATTCCTCAAGCAAGAGTGAAGTGTTCAAACTGAACATACGGTGTATGGTGTCAATGAAACTTGACATGTAGTGAGTTTTAGGTATGGGTGACTTATAGAGACAAACCGTGCGTGATTTTGAGTGTCAGATCACTCAGAATGGCCCCGGTAGTTTCTAGTTAAAACTTAAAACTTACAATCTCCCACATAGGAGTCAAGTGCTCAAACCAAGTAAACAGCATCCAATGTCAACGGAACTTGACGTGTAATGAATTCTAAGCACGAGTGACTTGTAAAGATGAGCCGTGCGAGAATCGAAGCCTTCAATCACTTAGAATGGCTCAGATAGTTTTCTATTTGAAACTTGAAACCTTAGATTCCCCAAGTAGAAGTCAAGTGCTTAAACCAAACATACGGCATCCGATTTCAACGGAACTTGACGTGTAGCGAGTTCTAGGGACAAGTGACTTATAGAGATGAATCGCGTGTGATTCCAAGTGTCAGATTGCTTGAAATAACCCGTGTAATTTCTGGCTAAAACATGAAACTTACAATTTTTCAAGTAGGGGTCAAGTACTCAAATCTAGCATACAGCATCCGATGTCAATGGAACTTGATGTGTAGCAAATTCTAAGCACGAGTGACTTGTAGGAATAAGCCGCACATAATTTCGAGCG
This sequence comes from Sideroxylon spinosum, assembly GCA_003260245.2. Lineage (NCBI taxonomy): Eukaryota > Viridiplantae > Streptophyta > Magnoliopsida > Ericales > Sapotaceae > Sideroxylon > Sideroxylon spinosum. Next base: position 22,835,028 of record QLOD02000017.1, on the reverse strand, counting down.
TCGAATTACTTAAAATGGCCCCAGGTAGTTTTTTTTTTTAAACTTGAAACTTAGGATTCCCTAAGTAAGAGTCAAGTGCTCAAATTGAGCATATAGCATCCAATATCAATGAAACTTAAGGTGTAGTGAGTTCTAGGTACTAGTGACTTGTAGGAACGAATTGCGTGGGAATCGAAATGTCAAATTGCTCAAAATGACCTTAAATATCTTCTTATTGAAACTTGAAATGCAAAATTCTCCAAGTAGGAGTCAAGTACTCAAACTGAGCATTCAACATGTGATGTCAGCAAAACTTGTTGTGTAGCTAGTTCGAGGCACCAGTGACTTATAAAATGGATTCTTGCATGGGATTACTCGGAATGGCCCCGGTAGTTTCTTATCGAAACTTGAAACTTAGGATTTTTCAAGTATGAGTCAAGTGCTCAAATCAAGCATATGAAATCTGATGTCGACAAAACTTGATGTATAGTGTGTTCCAGACACTAATAACTTGTAGGAATGACCCATGCAAGAATTCGATCGTCGGATCGCTCGAAATAGTCCCAAGAAGTTTCTTAGTGTAACTTGATTAAATTTGAAGTTTTAAAAGTTAAATTTGTTTATGATTTAATTTTAAATTTATTCATTATAAATTTTATCAGTATTTAATTTAATTGTTTTTTAAATTTATTTTAGGTTTGATGGATTTTGCTGTGGTTTAGAGTCTTTTTTTTTTCACTCGAAGATGTTTTGTCATAATTTTTCTTTATAAAATCATTAACTTATGGATAATTTATAATAATTTATTTAATTTTTATTTTATTAATATTTTATTTTTCTTTGTGCAATTTGATTTTGTTGAGCTAGATGCTAGTACAAGTTGTTAGATGTTAGTACAGGTTGTTATATGTTGGCACAAATTGTGTAGTATGTTGCTAATTTTTTAGGTTTTAACAATATTAGCTAGTTTTTTTTTTTTTTAAAAACAACAAAAATGATAGACGATCTTTAAAGTTTTGCCACACATCTATTAGATGATTGCCTCAATACAGTCATCTAAAAGGAATAAACAATTGCTTTTAGGCAATCACCCAAAAGAATACACAGTTTTAATTCTCTACTGCTTTTGGCGGTCAACACTTCTCATGACCATCTTAGGTAGTCATGGAATACTATTGATGACCCCTTCTTAAACGACCACCTCGAGACGGTCATCAAGCGATCGTCTAAAGTATAAACAACCGCCTCATGGGCTTTAGACAATTGCTTCTGGCAGTCGATCGTTTTCATGCTTCTTGTAGTGACAATTTCTTTCCTTTTATAACATTCCATAAAAAACTACAATTAACACTTTAAAATAAATATTAACTCATTTAAATTTTCATAAAATATACCCTAAAAATTTAAAATGAATAGAATATTATAAAAGTAACATTTACATCTTTTAATTCCATATAGAATGCATCCTGATTGTTAAAAAGGCCTATCAATTTTGGGACACTATTTATGTGGATTTTTTTGTTATTCAGCCATCATTAAGTGTATGTCTTGGTTTAAAGAGCAAATTCAATGGAATATAAATAGATTTATTATAATGAAGTAAAGAGATTGTACAAAACGTTTTATCTATATAAGAGGAAAAAAGAAAAAGAAAAAAAAAAGAGCCTACTATATTATTATTATATTTTTAAGTATTTTTCCAGTAAAATTTCTTTTTTTGTATTATTTTCAATTCTCCTTAATTACTCATTACATATTATATATTATATCTGTTTCAATTTTCTTATGTTATTTTAGTATTTAATTTATAATTACATATTATATATTACATCTATTTCAAATTTTTGTTATTATAGTATTTAATTTATAAAAAATGAAGTGCAAGAAAATAATATGGTTACAAGTTTTAAAACCTATACATCGGCTTCTCTTTTCATTTACATTACTACCATTAACTCTCATTTACATTACTACCAAACACTCCTAATTCATGGACAGCACCCCATCAATACACCCAATTCATGAACAAAACCTCCATTGATGCCTACATTTAAGCAACAATATGACTCATCTCAAGAATCTTTCCATATTTTTATAACTTTCTTTGCAAGAGCCCATGCTCCATATCGACCCGAAGGTGTCAACATTCCTTACTCAACTGTTTTGCAACTAAGCCCTTGCTTTGCCCATCTTCAAACCTTAGCCACTTTAGCATGCAATTCTCTTTTAACCATTTTCAGTCTCCAGAAATTATATGGGACAAACTCGGATAGTAAGTTGGCAAAGAAGCCCTCATCTCTCACATTACCAACTCTTTGAATGTTCACCCAATGATGACCTTGAGGTGTGATTTTAATTTTTAAAACAATCATTAACAATTGAGATGAGTAATTATTTTGATGTAACCTAAAATATCAAAATATGTAATCTCAATTCACGTTGCATTATACCTATAGTTTCAATGGTTATTCCAAAATTTTGCTCAACCACTCTAGGACACATGCTAGCCTCAGATACTAGGGTGCAATTCTTTTCAAGTATAATAAATATGAGTGGAATTCTTATAAAAATAAATATACAATGTTGAAGTATTAAACAAAACACAGGGTAATTTGTCCTTTTTAATGCGAGGGCAATTCCATGGTTTAAAGAATGCTTGGGCTGCACAGCCTGCAACAGTAGGACCTGTACTAATATGTGGGCCTTGCGCAAGTTTAGGCCCACCATTTTTCAAGAGAAAAAGTAAATTAAATTTTAATTTATAAACTTATTTTGGAAATTTAGCTTGTTAATATTAACATTGTAATACATTTTTTTAATTAAAAAAAAAAGAAAACCTTTTAAATTTTTTCTTATAAAGGGGGTGTTTGGAAGACCAAAAAATGTAAAAAAATTTCAATGCATCAATCATTTTTTACTGTTTGAAAAACCAACCAAATGTTTTGATAAAATCCGTTCAAACATGACTGATGCACCCAGGTTGAACGATTTCTAACAAAAACATCTAACAATTTTAGTCATCTTTTTCGTAATGGGTTACACAGAACCTTTCAAATGGATCCAAAGGAAAAAGTTGTAGGAGGTTTAGTGGGTGGGCATTAACTGTTGCAACTCATAATTCAAACTGGAATGATTACGTTTTTCATTACCCTCTGCAACAGATTCTCCTCCAAGCCTATACGAATTGCTTGGACTTGAAAAGGAAATCTAGAGGGTTATGTTCTCTGTTAGCCAAGAAAGACATAAGACATCTCTAATGGCTTCACTCAACTAGATGAAGACGAAGTGCATATTTCTTGCTATCGAACATATAATCTTCGATCTTAACACAACTCACGACTTGCACTTTCACCAGGCGGTCCAACAGCATCACTGTTGTTCTGTAGGTCATTGAGGGTTTGCTAAAGTTTAAAATTTGAAGTTATTTTTTACTTTTGTATCTATGAAATAAGGAGTGCTATCCCTCTTAGGTGTCTGTTCGTACATAGATTGGTAGATTGTAGTCTTATTTGCTTAGATCTTTTCTCCGAGCTTTATAAATATAAGGAAACACCAACCAGTTAGAACACGCTCACCGTGGGCATTTGAATGGTTCTTTTTCCCCTTTTATTACCACCATTGAAACTCAGGCCTTATGTTATATGTAGCTACATCCATTTATTGTTATCAATTATTAGTTGGTAAGGTAGAAGTTAATGTACTTCTAGATACAAAAAACTAAACCATTGTAAATATTTCTTGTATTCTCCAATTGTTATGGTTGGCTATGTAGACACACAAAATTTGATCAGTCAAATATTGCAAGTGTCAGGTAGAAGCCCAATTAAATCAACAAATTAAATCTTACCACGTGTCTTGTGGAAGATTTTAGCAAAATTACACAAGAAACGAATTACATGCCGCCACATGTAAAAGTGACACAGTTTTAAATATGATAAGGTTGACCAGTCAAATTGAATCACTTGTTAGTAGGACTCATCACTAAAGATGATTAATACAACTTAATCTTTACTTCTTATAAAATAAATAAATAAGTTAGAGATAATTATTTAAGAAATATGATATTATCTTTAACTCTTTGATTTTATCTCTTATTTAATAAATAAAATAATGAGATAATTATCTTGAAGAAGTTAAAATCTACCATCACTCTCCCACACATATATAAATAGAGGTTCACTACCAAAGAGAAATACACATTCCTTTTGCATACAAGAAGTCTCTGCTGGATCAATATGCCAGAGCTCCAAAAATTCTCAAACATAAAAAACACTCACATGTTAGTTTGAGATAAGCTTCAAGCCCTCAAATTGGCATCAAGAAGAGAAGAATCAAAGGATTATTTCTTTGATTAGAAGTTTAGAGATTGTAATCCATCTTCCATCAAATCAATAAAATTTAATGTGTTCTTGCAACTTTCCTATGTTTATTTCCAAACATGAATTTTGTGTGTATAACTTTCTAGCACACCTAGTGGGATAATCTCTGCCTCTCATCTCCTTTCTTCATCAAATCAAACCAACTAAACTCTCAATGACTCCCAAGAATGACTGTTTAAAGTTTCTAGATCTGAAAGTCGAAGACAACAAATTTGTTGCCGATAACACTAGCTCGAGACCTACTGCTCAAACCACTAGCCCGGTCATGCGAAAGAAGGCAAAAGCCATGGCTGAAGTACTGAAGCAAGTCCTACTGCTATGAAATCAACATCTAAGGGGTAAAGAAGATGCCGTTGCCGTAAAATCAAAGGAAGAGTTTTCGTAATTCTGAAGAAGGCTCTGTCACATCATTCTATGTCTCAAGGGTCTGATTTAAGCATCAAGCTCCAATCTGGGCAGAAGAATATTGATGATTCAAGCAGTTTTGAATCCAACTCCCCTCTAGAAACTCCCAAGTCAAATTTCAAGCTGCATGATGATTTCGTCAATTCTCAAAGCTCGACAGCAATGAATATGATGATGACATATGCGACATCGGTAAAGGAATAAGTTAACTTGATATTAAAGATTGTGGAGAACTTGTGCATGGTGGTGCAAGAACATGATCACCAAATTGAAGTGATCATCAATAAGTCGAGGAGAATCAAGCCAAACTCCTACTTCTCCGAAACCACAAGAAGTGACTGAATCATCCAGCAAGTAAGAAGAAACTCCAAAAATATTACCGGTCTCTACTGATTGTTTTACCCCTGTTGATCAGCTAAAGGAGTTCATTTTGGGCACCCTCAAAAATAAGAATGAGGAAATTTTAAAATCTTCTCTCACATATGCTAAGCCTTACACCCATCGAATTGATCAACTAAGATGCCTGCTGGTTATCAACCTCCGAAATCCCAATAGTTTGAGGACAAAGGAACCCAAAGTAACATATCGTTCACTTTGTAGAAACTTACAACAACACTAGAATTGATGGTGATCTTTTGGTCAAACAAATTGTTCGAACTCTCAAAGGTAATGCGTTTGACTAATACTGTGATCTAAAGGCTGGCACTATTGACAACTGGGATCAATTGGAGCAAGAATTTCTTAACAGATTCTATAATACTTGCCCTACTGTGAGTATGATTGAGCTCGTTAATGCCAACCAGTGTAAAGATGAATCTGTTATTGACTTCATCAACAGATGGAGGAATTTGAGTCTCAACTCTAAAGATAGACTATCTGAAGCTTTAGCAATTGAGATGTGCATTCAAGGCATACACTGGGGACTTGGTTTTATTCTTCAAGGCATTAAGCCTAAGATTTTGAAGAATTGGCTACTCATGTCCATGACATGGAGCTCAACATTACAGTAAGTAGTAATCAAGGACTACAATTCATGAATCTCATAAAGGTGGAAGCAAGCTAGAAAACATCCCCAAAGAATCAAGATTTTCTACAAATTGACCAATGGGGAATTTATGTCTGTTTTCACTACGCCAGTGAAAATTTCTACAACAACGAAAACTCGAGAAAACCTAAAATAAAAGAAATGAAAGGACGATGATAGAAAAGACTTACGTTCGAAGAAATGCAAGGAAAGGAGTATCCATTTTTTATTTCTGAAGTTTCTCGAATGCTCGAGGATTTATTAAAGCTAAAGGTCATTGAGCTTCAAAAGATGAAGTACCCTAAGGAAGCCGATAAAGTTAATGATTCAAATTCTTGTAAGTATCATCGGTTAATTAGCCATTCTACTCAACGATGCTTCATTCTCAAAGAAACAATTATGTAACTAGCAAGTTAAGGGAAGGTCCTCCTAGAGGAAGAGAAATAGATAACGGCCACCAACCAAACTGCTGTTGTAATTGGAGCTATTGATCCTGTAGTTGAAAGTTCAATTTCCAAGTTTGAAGTTCAATTTGGATCATTTGATTCAATAAAAAAATCCATATGTCAACTTGATTCTTCTGCATAACCATTAACAAATAAGAGTGCAGTAGAAGAAATAATTTATTCAGCTGAAGAAGGATGGACCTTTGTTACTCGCAAGAGAAAGAACAAGTCAAAATCACAACGTCCTCAAATCATCGATACAAGAAGAAGTTTATACGATCTAATAGAAGAAACGGTGGAAAATGGGAAAAAAAAAACACTGAAAAGATGCCACCAATTATGCTAGATTAACCATGTACTCAAGCACCATGAATTCCTATTACTTCGTGGTAATTTCTTCAAGAAATATGGTGGAATGCTAATCCATCTATTCTTGAAATTACTTCTTGCCATGTAACAAGTATTGAAAAAAATGATGAAGGTGAATAAGACCTAACAACTGAAAAAAAAAAACTCAAGTTTCTATTGATGAGTGTGTACATGCATGTCAAATATTGTAGTTTCTGATGAATATCTACTTCTTGGATCAATACCACATAATCTTCTTTTTTTTTATCGCTGGATTATCCCATGAAAAGAAAATCAATAGAATGCTCGTGGATGGCAAATCCACAATCAACGTCCTGCCTCTTCACATAATGAAAAAACTTAGCATCACTTCAGATGAGCTCTTTAACAGTTAATTGATGATTCAAGGTTTCAATCATGGTGGGCAAACAGTGATGGAAATAATTCATCTAGATCTACTCATAATGATATGGCGTCAACTATATTGCACGTCCTTGGGCAAAACTCTAGACATTAAGTTTAACATACATAGTTTTACTTAAGACACTGTCACAAATGCATAAGTTATTTAGGTAATTCTCAACTAAACACACACACCGAATTTAAAACTATAGCAATATCAAGTAAATTAAAGCCAAGCATACGTATTTCTTTTCATGTCTATCCATAGGTACTTTTGATCAATCACTCAAACCTTGCAACTAGCATAACCAATTCATGCACAACTCACCCATCAACCATTCTCTTTACTACTACAAACCAGGTAGTAAATTAGGGTGTTCTTTTATTTTTATTATATATATTTTTTTATGGAGTAGATAGGAATCTCAACGTATTTAATCATATTTGTTTATAACAACCCTATTTACTTAAACCTGAGCCTAGGTCTAGCTTAAGAGAAATGGTTTAAAGGTTCATCACACATTCTTCAATCATGCTTTACTACTAAGCTTATACAATCTCACAAGAAGTACCTATTTCAATCAATTACTAGGCCTTAAGTATGCTTAACCATCTTTTTCGAACATATTGCTACCTTTTTAAACCAGGTGGAATGTATATTTCAACATTTCAATTCAAATCTTATGCATTATCCAAGTGTCTCAAACAAAACTCATGTATGATCACCTTTCTCCACAAAATACTTACTCATTTTAAATTAATTTCAAACTAAAAAGCAAATCAAACACAATTTTTTTTTTCAGCAAATGGAAATCCTAAATCTCCTCCCCCACACTTAAAACTTACATTGTCCCCAATGTAAGGCCTATGATTAGAAATTATGGGCAATGAAATTTTAAAGAGGTAGAAAAGAGAACAAATCTATTGATGGCATGAAAGCCACTTTTGGGTTCTCTCCCAAGAAGCGCTTTTGTTTAACGTCGTTGGCTCGACGTCCTTCATCATTACTCTTCATATATTAGATCTTCTAACACCAATTCGTCCACATGTTGCACTTGGATATTCTCATAGAAAGGCTTGAAGCGATGACCATTCGTCTTGGATATTTTGGAAGTATCTAAACTCTTTCTCTCAACTGCACCATGAGGAAAAACATTAGTAACAATAAAAGGACCAATCCATCAAGAATGTAACTTACCGGGAAATAACTTAAGCTTTGAATGGAAGAGGAGGACCTTTTGACCAACATAAAACTCCTTCCTTAAAATCCTTTTGTCATGGAAAGCTTTAGTTTTCTGCTTATATATTCTAGAGTTCTCATAAGCATCATTACATATCTCCTCAAGCTCTTGAAGTTGTAACCTCCTATGATCACCAATAGCATCCATCTTCATATTGTACTGCTTGATAGCCCAGTAGACCTTATGTTCTAATTCTACTGGAAGATGGCAAGGTTTACCAAAAACCAAGCGATATGGTGACATGCCAATGGGTGTCTTGTAAGCCGTCCTATATGCCCATAGTGCATCATCCAATCGCAAACTCCAATTTTTCCTAGTAGGATTAACCGTCTTCTCAAGAATGGATTTGATTTCGCGGTTAGATACCTCTGCTTGACCACTAGTTTGTGGGTGATAAGCTGTTGAGATCTTATGAATGACATGGTACTTTTTCAATAAGGCCTCCATTGAACGATTGCAAAAATGGGTTCTTCTATCACTTATCAAAGCTCTTGGGATTCCAAACCTAGAAAAGATGTTAGACTTCACAAAATTCACAACAACTTCAGAGTCATCAATTCATGTGGCCTTAGCCTCCACCTATTTTGAAACATAACCCACTACTAATAAAATATAAACATTACCAACAGAAGAAGGAAAAGGTCCCATAAAATCAATACCCCAAACATCAAATATTTCACATACAAGTATAGGGTTTTGTGGCATTTGATCTCTTTGAGATAAATTACCCGTTCATTGGCAATGTTCACAACTCTTACAAAACATATTGAATCATAAAACAAAGTAGGCCAAAAGAAACCACATTCTAACACTTTTCTAGCCGTTTTATTAGGGCCAAAATGACCTCCACATGCATAAGAATGACAAAATGTTAAGATGGAATGAAACTCATTTTTGGGCACACATCTCCTGATAATCTAATCGGCACAATGCTTCCATAAATAAGGATCATCCCAAATATAATACTTTGCATCACTCTTAAGTTTGTCCCTACGAGCTCTACTCAAATCCTTAGGCATAATATTAGAAACCAAATAATTCACAATATCCGCGTACCAGGGTACCTTACCTTGAATCGTTAGTAATTGTTCATCGGGAAAGAAATCATGTAATGAAGTGCATCTTTATCCTTCACCATATGGCTTAAGTGATCTGCAACAAGATTCTCTGAGCCCTTCGTATATTTGATCTCAAGATCAAATTCTTGCAACAATAAAATCCACCAAATCAACCTTGGTTTTGACTCTTTCTTAGATAACAAGTATTTAAGAGCTGCATGATCAGAATAAACAATAACCTTAGAACCAAGCAAATAAGGACATAATTTTTCTAAAAAAAATACAATGGCCAAAGTTCTTTTTCTGTCGTGGAATCGTTGTATTGAGCTTGGTTCAAGGTTCTCGAGGCATAATAAATGACGTGAGGAACTCTCGTAATTCTTTGACCAAGTACTGCTCCAACCACGTAATCACTTGCATCACACATGATCTCAAAAGTCAAATCCTAATTTGGTGGTTGAATAATAGGAGTAGAAGTTAAACAACTCTTTAATTTTTCAAATGCCTTCTCGCATTCATCATTGAACTTGAATGCTACATCTTTTTGCAATAGATGACATAATGGTGATGCTATCTTGGAAAAGTCCTTGATAAACCTTCGATAAAAACCTGCATGACCAAGAAAAGAACGCACTTCCCACACACTTATAGGGTAAGGTAAATTTTGCACAAGCTCAATCTTAGCTTTATCAACTTCTAATCCTTTAGATGAGACAACTGTCCTAGAACTATTCCTTGTTCAACCATAAAAGGACACTTTTCACAATTAAGAACAAGATTAGTTTCAATACATCTATCAAGTACACGTGTATGATTATCTAGCATGCATCAAAGGAGTCTCCATAAACAGTAAAATCATCCATAAATACCTCGATGATATTTTCAACAAATTTAGAAAATATACTAACCCTACACCATTGAAAAGTAGCAAGAGCATTGCAGAGACCAAAAGGCATGTGTTTATAAGCAAATGTACCAAAGGGGCAAGTGAAGGTTGTCTTTTCTTGATCCTCCAGTGTAATCATTATTTGAAAATAACCTGAATAACCATCAAGAAAACAATAATAAGCATGCTTTGCTAAACGTTCAAGCATTTGATCAATAAAAGGTAAAGGGAAGTGGTCTTTTCTAGTAGAAGCATTAAGCTTTATATAGTCAATACAAACTCTCCACCCATTTTGGACTCTTGTAGGGACAAGCTCATCATCTTAATTCTTTACCACCGTGATGCCTGACTTCTTAGGAACAACTTGCACAGGACTCACCCACTTGCTATCAGAAATAGGGTAAATCATGCCTACATCAAGCAGTTTAAGAATCTCTTTTTAACAACTTCCATCATAAGAGGGTTGAGTCGTCGTTGTGCTTCTCTTTTTTAACAACTTCCATCATAAGAGGGTTGAGTCGTCGTTGTGCTTCTCTTGTTGGTTTTGCTTCCTGTTCAAGCAAAATTCTATGCATACATATAGATGGGCTTATTCCTTTGATGTCAGCTATGGTCCACCCAATTGTTGTCTTCTGATCCTTGAGTACTCGGCAAAGCCTTTCTTCTTGCAATGAATTCAATTTGATTGATATGATTACCGGTAGAGTCTTTCCATCTCCTAGGAATACATACTTGAGGTGCTCCGGTAATGGCTTTAATTCGGGAATGGGTGCTTTTTTAACTGAAGGTAGAAGTTTGTTATGATAAATAGGTAATTCAACATAATTCACATCTTCCCTTGGTGCTACTTAAGTTAAAGATGCAAGGTCAGAGATTGCCTCTTCCATGTTCTCACTTAATATCAAACCTTCTTTATCATAGTTTTCTTTATCAAGTCCTTCTCTTATCATAACTTCTAAATCATCATCTTTACTTAACTCAAAGACTTGTTGAGATAAATCATCAAGAACATCAATAGTAAACAAAGAATGGACATCACTAGGATACCTCATCACCTCAAATATATTAAAACGAGCAGTTATTCCATTAAACCCCATTGTGAGAGCTCCATCATGAACATCTATCTTTGTTTTTGTTGTTTTCAAGAAAGGTCTACCAAGCAAAATTGGTGGGGTATTCACAATTGCATCATCTTCCATCTTTAGGATATAGAAATCAGCTGGGAAGACTAACTCATTAACCTGAACCAAAACATCCTCAATAACCCCTTCAGGGTAAGAATTAGATCTATCAACCAATTGAATAACAACACCAGTCTCTTTTAGAGGTCCAAGATTTAAAGAAGCATAAATAGGATATGGCATAACATTAATAGATGCTCCTAAATCTAACATAGCTTTATTAAACCGAGTGTTTCCAATAGTACAAGGAATAGTAAATGTACCTGGATCTTTGCACTTTTGAGGAAGCTTCAGTTGAATAATAGCTGAAACGTTCTCTCCCATACTCAAAATCTCATTACCACGTAACTTCCTTTTATTAGTGCACAAGTCTATAAGAAATTTAGCGTACCTTGGTATTTGCTTGATAGCATCTAACAAAGGGATATTCACCTCAATTTTTCTAAAAGTCTCCAAAATCTCCTTTTCATCCTTCTCTTTTTTTGATTTTGCAAACCTACTAGGAAAATGAGACAAAGTAGGAGAATTAGATAAATTAGGAGTTAATGGTTGAGAGTTTACCAAAGAAGGGGACGTGGAATTCTTGGAGGTGATTTTGACTTCCATATCAATTTCTTCCTCCATTATCGAACATGTTTTCTTTTTAGATGTCTTCATTTCTTTTCCACTTCTTAGAGTAACAACACTTGCATTTTCCTTAGGATTCAATATTGTTTGCGATGGTAACTTTCTGGATCCTTGAGCATCAAGTCTATTAACAACTGTGGCTAATTGTCCTGCTCGAGTATCTATATTTTGAATGCTAGTTCTTGTTTCCTGTTGAAATTGCATAGTATTATTAGCAAGAGCTTTAACAATCTCATCGATAGATATACATGTATTAGGTGCTTGGTTTACTGCTTGTCTTTGGAATGGTGGCTTATAAGGTTGATAGTTTTGACGAGGTTGTTGAGGTTAGGCTCCTTGATTACCATAACTCAAGTTAGGATAATCCCTCCATCCTGGATTATAAGTATTTGAATAAGGATCATACTTGCGTTGAGGTTGTCCTGGAAAACCTCCTATTTCATTTGCTTGTTCCATGGACTCCTCTTGTAAAGTTGGACACATATCAGTTGGGTGTCCCGAAAGAGAGCAAATACCACAAACTGTCACTTGTTGCATATTTCCTACAGCCATTTGACGTACCAAAGATGTTAAACTAGCCGATTGTTGTTCAATGGAAGAAGTACTTACCTCGTCAACTTTCCTTGATATAGGATCTTGCCTCGTGCCAAGAGTTAGCAGCCATGTTTGAGATCAAAGTCCTTGCTGCTTGTGGTGTCTTGTCCACCAAAGCTCCTCCGCTTACCGCATTGATCATGCTCCTTTCCATGGGTAACAATTCTTCATAAAAGTATCGGATTAGAAGTTGTTCGCTAACTTGATGGCGGGGGCAACTAGCACACAATTGTTTAAACCTTTCCCAATACTCATAAAGGGATTCTCCATTGTATTGTCTTATACCACAAATTTCTTTCCTAATGTGGGCAGCTCTTGAAGCGGGGAAGTACTTTCTAGAAACAATCTCCTAAGCTCATTCCATGTAGCAATTGTACCTGAGGGAAGATAATAAAGCCAATTTTTAGCTTTGTCATCAAACGAAAAAGGGAAAGCTCTCAATTTGGTTTGCTTATCCGATATCCCGGTGAGTTTCATGCTCAAACACACTACATGGAACTCCTTAAGATGCTTATGAGGATCTTCTCCTGGAAAACCATAATTTAGGCAAAAGATGAATTAGTCTAGATTTCAATTCAAAACAACTTCTAAATTAGGATATTCAATACGAAGGGGTTGTTGGTTCAAATCTGGAGTGGCTAACTCCTTAAGAGTTCAGTTGTTAGCCATGTCTTCAAACTTTGAATCACTCAATGAAGCACTAGAAACTAAATCAAGAGCTATGTTGATTCCCGGTGAAGAAGCAGATGTATTGCCCTGTTGTGTCAAAATTCCTCTAGCTTCTTTAGCTATTTTCCTTAATCCATGTGTAGTCTTCTCAATTTCTGGATCAAATTCCAATTCACCTACATGAGAGGATTGAGTCATAAACCATCAATACCTAAAAACATAAAAAGAAAAATGAACAAAAATAATAGAACTAGTATATTAATACAAACACAATCCCCGGCAACGGTGCCAGAATTTTGATGCGTGTCGTAGTACACCAAAAATGAAAACTCTATTCCCAGCAATCAACAAAAAATGTAGATAGGGAAGTAGAGGTCGATCCCACAGAGATTGTGTTGAAACTTAATTAAACTGAGTTCTATTCTAAAGACGTACACGAATTTTAAAGCTAATAAAAAAAGGGTTTTCAAGAATTGATTGAATTAAATTTAAAGGCAAATAGTAAATGAAAATGAAAATCAAATGTAAAGAAAGCTTTGGTTCAAGAGTTCATCTCACCTTTGGTTTACAAGCTGATCATTGACATAGTAAATCACTTAATCAAGTTATGAGTATCCACCGTAGGATAATGATACGATCAAATTATTCTCAATCTTTCCTTAGCTTTTAGTTAATCTAGGATACGATCATAGATTAACTCTTAATTAATGAACAACCTAGGACACGATCCAATAGATTTAATTCATTAATAGCATTAAGAACTAGAAAGATAGGTGAACTAGACAACACAAACAATACGATTGAAGTGTTTAATCTATTCTTATGTTTTCCTTAGATAATAACAAAGAGTTTGACCATAATTATTATTATCTAATTGCTACTTATGAAGAGATTAATAATTACGAATCATCAATCTAATCTAGCATTCAATTGACATGCATAATCATATAGTTGGCCTCCTAACAATCACACATGTAGTCAGTAATTAGTTTAAACTAATTTGTCAAAATAGAAAAAACGCAAGATGCTCAAATCAAGAATAAGATTGATGAACTTAAAACATAATGTCTTACAACATGCTCCTCAAAGATTTGAATAGTCTTGAACCAAGAAAAGAAAATTAGCCACACATGGCTTTAAAGATCAAAACACACTAAGAAAAAGAGAAGGAGTACAATGGGTTGAAAGAGATACAAAGAGTTTCTCTCCCTCAAAATCTCTCCCAAAAGGGTCTAAAACATGTCCTTTTATAGAATAAGAAGAAGAAAAGTTCCATTTGAACACCTCCACAAAATCTTCTACTAGTTAATTTCAAACGCTGAATTCTAGCTGTAAATTTATCACCCTTTTGGACCATGATTAAGATATAACTAGATGTTGACCGCTTCAGCAAAGTTGTAGCCTTATACCTTATGGTTCCAATGAATCTGGTCTTGCCCAATTTGGATATGTATAACTGGATATATTCATCAAAAACCGAAACTGACTCAGTGCTGGAATTTTTGACAGATTCAAAGCTCATTTTTTACAGCTATTTTTGACCAAGTAAGAAACTGAATTTGACTTTGAATCCTTCATAAGAGTTTTAGATCTAGAAAAGTAGTTCAATTTGGACACTTAATTTGTCACATTTGGACTCCAAATCTCTAGATAATGTGGAAAAACTGAAACTGGTCAGAAAATTAGTATTTTAACTCTAATTTCAACTTCCATCTTCCTAGACCTGTTTAGATTGCAAATCAAAACATAAGTGACTTTAATAAGCATACATTATTCATAAAAGATTAAATATAGAAGGCATTAAATATATAAATATGGTGTTTGTCACCGTTGGATCTTAGATTGTGAAAGAGATTGAATTATATTCGAATAAGTCTTGTCAGTTTAAAAGTTTGACACAGTAAAAAAAAAAAAATCTATTCAAATGAATCATTTAATAGCGTTCAAATGAGTTCTCTAAAAACTTTTAAGTTTGTCTTTCAAACATCAAAAATTTTTTGATGCGTTATAGTTTTACTAACTTTTTGTCTTTTAAACACCCTATTAATTTGGAAAAAAGTAATTTTTTTTGTTTGAGAAGGTGCCACCTGACCAAAAGTAGCAAGCAACAACAATAAAAAAGTCAACAACCTAACATCTCAGCAAACACAGCAACAAGTAAACATCCATCCACTTGAACATCCGAAGTAGCCATCAGCCTAACACTTGCACTGCAAAACAAATTCATAACTAGCTACACATAGCTCATCACAGTAGTAACAAATTGCACCATAAGCATAAGTGGAATGGAGACCAACAACTCTCAAAGCTAAAACTATTAGGAAAAGGACAACTTTCTTATTTTTATAACTTTGTTTCAATAGCTATAAACTTTGAGATAAAATATAACTTTGTTTCAATAGCTATAAACTTTGAGATAAGATAACTAACTCCTTACTTCCAAAACTAATTCTTATGTAACCACAAATATGTTTAGTTGATTAAAATTTCGGAATCACTAAGCTTAACAAGCCTAATTCAAATACACTACTACTTGACTTGATTTAGTTCAATTATAGAAGTGAAGCTATGATTATGAGTTAAATTTTTTTGTTAGATCTGCTCGAATAGTTGTGGAATTCTTTTTTGTTTAATCCATAAAAATTATTTTGTTTTCTTGAAATTTGTTAGGTATTTTGATTTTTACATCTAATAGCTATTCAAATTTTTGCAACGATATAAGCCTTAAAAATTTCAGGAGTATAAGTGATCAAATTCAGTCATATACTGAAATTCAAACTAGTTCCCGTTTTTGCTCGATATTATACTGGTAATCTAAGTTCGAAAAAGGCACATCTAATCACTCTTTTACATCTACATGTCTTAAAAACACACGCACATACACACAGAGAGAGAGAGAGAGAGAGAGAGAGAGTATACTAGTAGCCTTATAAATACTACCCACACCATCCCTAGAAATACACAGCAAACAATACCAAAAAGCAGCAAAAAAATTTACTGTTCCCCTTATGTGTCAACGATTCCTATTCACTGAAAGATGATAATGGTTGAAACAGATTTGGTATTCATTTATATAGTAAAACTTTCTTCCATTTTTGTTTCAATTCAATTGCATATGTACAATAATACACATACCAAAACAAAAAACCCTATCCCCATATACACATGTTTTCTATCTAGCACGTGTTTAGATATGTAGGAGAGTTCATGTGATATAGCTTCTATCTAAATTGATTAATTTTGAACATAGGAAATGAAAAATGGATACAGGGAGATATAGTGTAAGCACAACATGAGACACTTACTTGCATCATTGACCGAGGGTTTGCGGTATAGGTTGTCTTAATGGTCCTTTCCTACTGCCAAAAATTTAGAGAGTTAAAAAGGAGTGCAAAGAAGGATTGTCATAAGATTCTAAAGAAAAGATCAAATTACCTGCAACTGCAATCCATAATGAAAAGCAACTATCTTCTAAACTTAATTCGATGGACATCTCCTACAACGAAATAAAGAAATATAACGATAGAAAACCAACATATCAGTCTATTAATCCTACCCAAGGATCACAATAGTAGGTACATGCATCTACTACAAAGAACAGAATCTTACATCTTCTTGACTGTAAATGTCTACAAAGTGATAAAAAAGAGGCCCCAAGTTTATTTAGACCTATAAACTAATCATATTCAGTACGAATCTAAATGATAGGGAAAAAAAAGATTAACTAGTGGATTCAAGCATCTTACTCCTCCATCTTTGAGGATTCTTGAAATGATCTCAATGTATTCAGTGATGTTGTGTGCTATATCAACGAAGAAACATGTAACAACTACATCCCAAACTGACTGTAACATGATGCGTACTAATTATATCATGATGGAAATATCATACCCAAGGAGCATGTGGAAGCATTGAACAACAAAATGTGCTACTGGCATAAGTATTTGGGAATACATCATAACAAAAAAAAAAAAAAGGAAAAAAAAATCTCCTAGAAAAAGGGGGCAATTGCTTTTATACTCTTTCTACTAAAAGGTGAAAATCACCCACATACATAAATTTTAAAATATATAAATAATAAAATAGGATGGATACAATTGGGGCAGCTTGTCACTTCTAGCGAAAAATTAAATCCTATGTTCTCTAGGAGAATAAGTAGGGAGGAAGTAAAAGATGTATTGAAAATGTTGAAGAATGAGAAAATGGTCGGGCCAGGTGGTAAGATCAGTGCTGTTATATAGATCAGAGTGTAGGACAGTAAACCATAATTATGTTCAGAAGATGGTAATTTGGGGAAATGAGATTGCTAAGATGAATGTGTAGGATCATAAGGAAAGATAGAATTAGGGATGAGGAGATTAAAGACAAAGTAGGAATAGCATCAATTAAAGATCAATTGAGAGAAAATCGATTAAGAAGGTCCGACCATATTAGATGGCGTCCAATGTAGGCACCGGTTAAAAGATGTAAAAGTATGGAGATTGCTAAAAGTAGGAGATGGATAAAGAGATCCAAGAGAAATTAGAAAGAAACAAGTAAATAGGACCTTGCCTACAGAGATCTAACGGAGGACATGACTTTAAACATATTTAATTGGCGTCGTCAAATCTATGTAACCGATCCCACCTAGTCGGAAAAAGCTTAGCTTAACTTGGTTTGGTTTTAATAAAATAGGACAGTTTTGAATATGTCTTTCTCACAAACTAAGATCTAAGGATTAAGAATTTTTATTTTCTTTCATTCAACGATTAGACAATTTTAATTTTAGTGGACCCCACTAACATCTATCTCACAAAATAGATTGGGCATTTTAAAAAAAAAGTTTCATAATATTTAAAGGTTGAATATTATATGTAAATCAAAACTGTCAACTCATATTCCTTCCAATTTGGTTTCAAGGATGAACATTCCAAATTAAAGAACTATAATTTATGTTTTCTTTTATAGTTGCTGATCAAAAATTAATTGGAGAGGGAGAGAGACCAAAACACATGCAGCTGGTAGGACCTAAAGTTTGGGGAAAAAAATTAAAACTCATGAGTTATCATAGTTTTTTTAAATTTAAAGTTTTCGTCTAAAGTTTCAACTTTACAAGAAACTTATCTAATGCCGTAGGCATGGGTTACCTTTACATCTCTGTACCTAAGACTAAATTGAAATCCTAGACGGTGTTAAATTTTCATATAAAAAATATAAAAAATACACATTATTAGATAAACCTGATTAGGGATGGAAAGTATAAGGGATGTAAAGAACAATTAACCTTTTGAAGTTCATTGGGTATAGTCATTTTTTTTTTTGTTTTGAAAGGTGAAAAAAATAGATTAATATAGAAATAATTACAAAAATC
Organism: Sideroxylon spinosum; assembly: GCA_003260245.2. NCBI lineage: Eukaryota > Viridiplantae > Streptophyta > Magnoliopsida > Ericales > Sapotaceae > Sideroxylon > Sideroxylon spinosum. The sequence goes on along the minus strand of QLOD02000017.1, from coordinate 22,816,439 downwards.
AAAGGAGCATACCCCCGAGTAAACAACGAAGCTCAGAATCAAATGCCTCACGTGGCACAACTCAGATCCACAATGAATAAAAAATTACCCAAAAATAACAAACCCAAGGTTCAAAACCTTATAAAATGGCATCAAACCAGCTAAGACTCGCAAAGCAGAATCATCGTCATTTCAAGCATCAGCAGAATCATAAATCATGATTTCAGAAGAATGCTAATGGAAGTCAAGAGCAACCAACAAGCATTTGAAGAAACAAGATTCTCCAATATGCATTAGTGATCAAACCTACCAACAGATATAATGAAAAAAGAAAATATACGACTCCTTGCTGCACCCCTCCGCAAACAAAGCAAAAACCATGGAAGCCAACTGGAAATCCATTAAATAAAGTCAACTGCAATCCACACCATTCACCATTAAAACAATACCCAGCAGTAAATCATAACTGCAGCATATCATCACAAATGCAATTCAAGCCAGCAAGCATCCAAAATGCGAACCAGCCTCAATAGCCCAGCATCAACACAGGTGATACAAATGCGACCAGCAACAGCTTATTCAATCCCCAGAAGATGACATTTCAGCATCAAAATTCAGACCAACAAATGCCAACATACCAAGCAGAATAAGCTTTGCAGCCAATATCCACACGGTAAAACATGAAATTAAGCACTCGGACCAACAAGAGTCACGCCATGTTGATAAAACATCTAAACAATATGCTCAGATGACCCATCAATAAAGTTGAACAAATTAAAATATAGCAGCAAATAACTAGGCTACAAACCATAGTAACATTCCACTCCCAAGCCGCAGCAAAGCATGCATCCAAGGGCATGTCCTCCCCAGTAGAATCAATTCCAGGTATACAGAACGTCAAAATGCACCAACATCCAACTTGCAACAGGCTACTTGAGCATCCAAAACCAGTAGCGCACACAAAAAACAAGCAGTAAAATGCTCCTGTCAACTTTGCTACTAACTGGCATCCATACACTAATTGCAGCACCAAACCTCCCAAGAAGGAACATGAATGAACAGGACAGTAAACCCATAAGTAGGTCCAAAAATACTTTACTTACAACCCCAAACCTCTCTAAATTCACTGTAGGTCAGCAACAATGCACCACCTTATAATGTAGAATGGAGAAAGAACCAAGTACCAAGCAACCGGCAACCATTCTACATCCAAGCTCGCACAGACAAATGTATCAGGAAAGGAGGCAACATAATTTAATCGTCTCCAACCACTACCAGCTGAAAGCAACAAGCAGAAGCACTACACCAGCAAAAGCACATCAGTGGCCCACAAACAGCACAAACAGCAACCAATAACAAATAGCAACCAATAGACCAACCTTAGGGAATCGGCTTTAATGAAGCATCAAAATGCCAGCAAATCGTCCCACAGTGCATAGCTCGAATTTTAAGGGACATTTTAGTTATACCAGCCCAAACATCAAACGCAACATAACATAATTCATAGACTGTGCAATATATACAAAGGAAGATTCCAGACTAGAGCCAAATGTTGATTTGCAGGAGAGTTAGGAAACCTCCCGCAGCTTAGAATTCTTAAATGCACCAAGTTCATAATCATCTTCGTAAGTGTTCCCACATCCGGATAGGTATCCTCATGCAATCATTTGTTTCTTACATGCCAAAGAACATTTATATCAACAGCCAAACATAATCTACCAACTAAGGAAGAATGGAAAATCCTTTGAAATTATGCAACATCCAGCCAATTGTATCAGCCCAAGACAGGGATGAGAATTGAGGCCTACACTTTGCCCTAATAGGATACCAAACTCTATCAGTGAAACTATAACCAAAAAACAAATGATCGTGGTTGTCACATTAGATGGATGAATTTCAAATGAATGGATTTGAGTTTTGACTTTACAGAAATACACGACAGTTATGGAATAAAATATCAAAATGTCATAAAAAATTACAAATGAACATATGAGAAAGATGTATGCATTTTAATTAGGGTCATATTCTATGATTACTCATTTTCATTTGAAAATGCTGCAAGAAAAGAAATGTCACATTTTTTTATGCATGTCTAAGTTAACATAAAGAAAAAAAATATCTTTATTTTTATGCTTGGTTTATATACTTTTGAGCTATTTTATTTGCAGGTTAATTGAGAAACTAAGGACAAGGATAGAGCAGAGATGCATGATACTTATTTTCTATTATTATTGTACAAATTGTATCTTTAGAATGAAGGATATCAAGACAAATAGAATCAAGAGTGTTTCAAAATACATTAGGAGGAACAAAATACTGCCTTTATTCCTTACATATTTTTATTTCACCTTAGAGCATTAATTACAAGCTAAAACATCAATGACACTTTGAATACGATGATGATGCTATGCAATGCAAATATTTTAAATAAAAATGAATTGTAGACTCTCAAGACGAAGAGGGTTTATATGGAATGCTACCCGATTTTAGCATCCACTCCGTTGAACCCTCGATTGGTTAGGCAAATCCTCAATGTTCCCTTGATTTTACCCTTCACTTCGCTGAACCGTGGATAATCCCTGCGTGATGTTATATTTGTTGGCATATTCCCAGACCTTGTTCCCAATCTAAGAATACTGGTTGTTTCCGTGGGAAGCTTCTGCCATAGCGAGAATGATGCGTAGCCTTATTGTGGGCAAACTGATGGCATCGCAGTTATGAAGTTATATACTTTAGGGATAAATGGAGTAAGGCTAGGTCTCTTGGCCGGTGCCCAAGTACCCATACTACCAGCTATTGAAATTGTCATGTACTATATTGGGATATATATATATAAACGATCCATCCTTAAATGAATGATGACCAAAAATAATGCTTCCATTAAGCTGACCCCTTTTGTCTGGGGCACCAAAAAAGTACTAAACCATTTACACGTGTTTGTATCATGTACCTTAAGAAACCACGTTCTAGGTAACTAATAAATAGAAAAACACCCATCATTATATGGAACTTGTTAGGAGGGTAGGATGGAACCAAGAGCTAAGCAAAACTATTAAGCTCGTATATTATAATTGCTAGAACAAAGATTTGAATCTATAACAGAATGCTACTTGAGGTGTGTTTCAGAGCATTCTCTTAATGTTTTACTAATAAAATTTCATTAACTAATCAAAAAGAAAAATCTCCATTGATTTTATCTGCCTTTCTCTAGCACACTCTTACCACTCGCCGAGCATGCATGAGAGAGATAAAGAGGATTCCAAATTCATTGCGCAAACACTTCTAAGTCAAACTCACCATGTGATATCGTATTCAGATAGAACATGTTAAAAAAAAAAAAGAAAAAATAACTAAAAGCTACAACTTGGATCATAGGGTGTGTTTGGAAATTTTTAAAAATTTTTGGGGATCTTTTAGCTAAAGTTGCTAGTTGCAAGTTTTTATGTATTTGGTAACCAAACCAAACCAAGCCTTTTCCCACTAGGTAAGGTTGGCTATACGGATTTGACGATGCCAATCAAATTTGTGTAAAGCCATGTCCTCCGTTAGATCCATGGAGGTAAGGTCATGTTTAATAGTTTCTTTCCAATTTCTTTTAGGTCTCCCTCTCCTACTCTTAGCAATCTCCATGCTTTCACACCTTTTAACCGGTGCCTCCATTGGATGCCTTCTAACATGGCTGAACCATCTTAAATGATTTTCTCTCATTTTATCTTCAATCGGTGCTATTCGTACTTTACCCCTAATCTCCTCGTTCCTAATCTTATCTCTCCTTGTGATCCCGCACATCCATTTTAGCATTCTCATCTCCGTAACTGTCATCTTCTGAACATGATTATCCCTTACTGTCTAAAAGAGATGTCATTTGGGGTCATCATTTTCATTTGGGTCATCCATCATTTACAACTCTTAAGGTCATGTTTCTATCTTTTAGAGGGTTAGATACAAAAAGCTTTCATTATGATGCGTTTGAATTCGTAAAACATACTTGTGTATCTTTCCCTACTAATAATAAACAAATGTCTACTTCATTTTATTTGATTCACAGTAATATTTGGGGTCCTTCTCCAGTTCCTAATATAATTGGCTCTCGGTGGTTTGTTTCATTTATGGATGATTGCACCAAGGTTACTTGGATACGTTTGTTGAAACATAGATCAAATGAGTCATGTCCTACCTACTTTCCATTCTTTGTTACAAAATCAGGTTGTTTCAAAAATTAAAAGGTTTCGGTTAGATAATGCAAGGGATTATTTAAATCAAACTCTATCTCCATATTTCCAAAAGCAAGGAATCATTCATGAGTCCTCTTGTATTAGTACTCCACAACAAAA
>QLOD02000017.1:22757151-22770260 GCA_003260245.2 Sideroxylon spinosum | reverse complement strand
AACGCAACCCTTCAAGCCGTCGCCAGCCGTTCGATCGAAAAAGCCCAACAATTCGCCTCAAATAACGGTTTACCCGAGACCGTCAAGATCTACGGGAGCTACGATCAAGTGCTTGACGACCCATGCGTCGATGCTGTGTACATGCCGCTCCCAACTAGCCTCCATGTGCACTGGGCTGTTTCGGCCGCTCAAAAGAAGAAGCATTTGCTGCTCGAGAAACCGACGGCTCTCGATGTGGTTGAGCTCGATCGGATTCTGGATGCCTGCAAATCCAACGGTGTGCAGTTCATGGAGGGGTCTATGTGGTATCATCACCCCAGGACTCTTAAAATGAAGCAACTCATCTCTGATTCCCGTCTCTTTGGACAACTTAGATCTGTGAGTTATGCAGTGATTTGTTATTTTGTTTTTTTTCTATAAATAAAATAATTTGCATGTTTTAACCCAAAAAAAAATAAATAAGAGTATGCTCGAACATGGGCAAATCTGTTTTGTTCGAAAATATTTTACATTAAAACAAACAAAATCTGGAACGAACAGAGCCTAAATTACAATTCCCCGGAATTAGCAACGGCTCAGAAATACTGTAACGTGGACCAAGTAACCTTGCATAACAAAGAAATAAGCACTACTTTCCCCATTCTGATTGCTCATCTGCTAAAATTTTAGTATTGTGCATAGTTTGTTCGTGAAAATGAAAAAGAATGGAATGGAATGCTCATTTCATTTATTTGTTTGATTGTTAACATGAAAATAATAGAGATAGAATAAACATTTAAAATTTTATAACGTGATTCTATATTTTAAATAATATAAAATATAACAAAATTTACTAAAAATGATTTTTTAAAAACTATAAAAACAAACTTTATATTCGAATTGTGAATTTGAAAAAAAAAAGAACTCAGAGGTAAAACGGTTATTTTAAAATTCAAGTTTGAATTGGGTTAAATTTTTGAAAACTATTAAGAAACATATTAATAAATATTTTTTTAGCCTTTTAGGATACTTAAAATATAAATTGGCCCAAAAAGGGGTACAATGGCAATATAGTGATTTTATAGTCTAAATTCTAATCAAGTTGAAATTTTTCTTAATATTAAGAAATATATCAAGCATATTTTCTTTTTAACCTTTTGAATAGCTTAAAAAACGAATTTGGACAAAAAATGATTTAGGGGTAAAATCATCATTTTATATTTTGAGTTCGGATTAAAATGAAATTTTGTTACTTATCAAGAAAAACGTCGATAAATATTTTTTTAACCTTTTGGGAAGTCCAAAATACAAATTTGGGCAAAAAAGAACTCAAGGTAAAATGGTCATTGTACAATCTAAGTTTGGATCGGATTAAGATTTTCTTAGTTAAGTAATATGAAAAAATATTTTATTAGCCTTTCTAAAGTAAGAAATATAAATTTGAAAAAAAAAAAAAAAGAAACAGATCTAGAGTTAAAATAGTCACTTTATAGTCTGGGTTCGAATCTAGTTTGAAGACAAGGTCAATAGATAAAATGGTCATTTTAGAACCCAATGTAATATTTAAGAAAAAAATTTAAATTGTAGCTATTCCATCAGTTAAATTGTAGAATGCTTTTTCTTATGCGAATGACTATTCCCATGGAATAGCGTTTTAACTTAACTCTTAGATACCAGATATTAGAATAGGCTAAAGTGGGAATGAATTTCATTTCATTTCATTCTATTCCAATAATCAAATTTTAATTTGGTTCTTTTTGTTACATTTATCAATGAAAAATGACACGTGTCGATAATATATGATAAACATGTAAAATTCTTTTGTTAGTTTTTTTAACAGTTGTTAATAGTAGGATTTAGTGAAACTTGAGGATGTTTGGTTGGTTAAAACTAATCAAAATTTATCAATTTTTACCAACTTTTTATAATTTATTCCAATCAAATTTCGTCACATAACACTTTTACATCAAATTTTTGTATTTTTATTATACTTTTTTGTTAATTTTGACCAATCAAACATACTTTGATGGTAATTATAGGGTCGATTGTTACTATTAGAACATTAGAGACTAAAATAAGATTCATCGTAAACTGTAAGGGTAATTTCTGTAATTTATCTAACATTTATTTTTCCAAGCTTCACCTCCATATGTGCGGCTGTATTTTATTTTGTTTTTGATTTTATTTTTATTTATTTAATATATATCTTTTTTTTTTTTTTTTTTTTTTTGGTTGTGTGTGTGAATGGTATCCATAGTCATGCTCAATGAATGAATATTTAAGATGACACAATGCAAAGTATCCTCTAACAAGTAAAATCTATGCCTTTGAAGATCCACAGCACATCTACATTCATGGCAGGCCCAGAATTCCTAGAGAAGGACATAAGAGTGAAACCAGACTTGGACGCGCTGGGCGCCCTCGGCGACACCGGCTGGTACTGCATCGGAGCCATCTTGTGGGCAATGAACCACCAACTACCCACAACCGTGGCCGCTTTACCAGCCGTAGACAGAAACTCCGCCGGAGTCATCTTGTCCTGCACCGCTTCTCTACACTGGGAAAATAATCAAAAAGAACCAATAGTGGCAACGTTTCACTGCTCTTTCCTTTCCCACTCGTCCATGGGCTTGGCTCTGTACGGCTCCAATGGGTCGCTCCACGTCGAAGACTTCATCATCCCTTTTGAAGAGACTTATGCTTTCTTCGATTTCACTTCGGGCGCAGAGTTTGTGGACCTCCACATTGGGTGGAATTTGAAGCCTGAAAGAGTTGAAGTCGGATGTCGTGAGCTTCCCCAAGAAGCTCTAATGGTTCGAGAATTCGCTGGGCTGGTGAAGAATGTGAGAGATTCTAAGAGGAGTCCCGAGGGTAAATGGGCAGAGATCAGTAGAATGACTCAGTTAGTAATGGATGCTGTGAAGAAGTCCATTGATCTTGGTTTTCAACGTGTTTGCTTGTCATGATCAAGTTCTAAACATGAATGCCAAAATGTTGCTGAGAGTGTACTCGTCGATTTTCATCTTAACAATTTGGCTGCTTTTGTTTTGGTTACCCCGATTTTCTTTTTTTTTTTTTTTTTGGGGGTAATGAGCGTGGGTGGGAATTCCAACTTATAATCATTTTGTTGTAATTTTCTTTTCTTTTCAAGCATAAAAACTACCCCCAACAACAAATAAAGGAGACTAAAAATATATGTGCTCGTAAGTAGACCTTGGTAAAACACATCAAACTCGGTTGTTATGATCAGAATGATCGGAACTATTTTAATACTTAAAATGCCAACCATAACACTACATGAATCAATTCGCACAACGCTCAATGTCTATCATGAATTAGTTAACGTCCACGGGTGGAATTAGAAAATTTTATGTGGCTGAATATTAATTATAAGAAATATAAATGATTGGTGGGGTATTGTATGAATAAAGAAAGAGTTTAAAGTATGGTTAAAATATTATTTAATTATATTGGATAGATTAGATACAATTGTATTGATATTATTGAATTAAAATTTATTTTCTAATTGGATGGACACAATTGGTATTGGAGTAATTTTTTTATTTTCTACTTCTTTTCTTGGGTGGGCACAATTTGTATCGAATTTAAGAAAAAAAAAAATTCACTCTCTTGAATGGGTACAATCGAGCATGAGAGGCAATATAAAAAAAATAAAAATAAATAAAGGGTATACTTTTTTATTTTTGGGGGGGGGGGGACGTGTCCCCTAGGCCAATTGTGGTTCCTTCTATGAATGTTCATCTTAACTAGTTGCAGTACCATCATAATCATTTAATTACGCAAAAAAAAAAAAAAAATATTCAATTCTTATATTTCTAATCAAAAAAAAAAAAAAAAAACTTTTCTATTGAATCATGGGTGAGATTTACAATTCTGATCACAATGGAGAGAAAAAACAATAAATAATAAAACAATAAAAATAAGAAAACAAATTTTATAAATTTATTCTTACCCTTCTCACGTAGTTACTATCTTAGATAAAACCGCTATACAATAAATACACATCTATAGTGCCTTTCTTTCTTTTTCCTTTTTAAAAAGCAACCATTTTCATAGTACTAGAAATCGGAGGGAACATTTTTTTTTTTAATTCTATTTTTTTATTGAAAAAAAAAAAATTCCAAGACAAGCCTCCAAGAGTTATAAACCAAACAGCTAGCATTACCAGATAAGAAGATTGTTTTGGGTGCCATTTCTCTCTTTCTCTTTGGTCCAAAATCAACCCATCAACTCAGATCTGATTTGGTGGCGTTTACAATTTTTTAACCCTGTACCCACATACATACTTTGTTCTCACCCACATACTCTGTGTCACTGAGATGGCGATTCCCGCCATTTCTGTCTCAACTACCTCAACGATTCCAACTAACATAACGGCCACTCCAGCCTCCAAAATTCCGAAACAGAAGCCTCTGAATTCAACTCTCAAAGCCCTCTCCAAAGCAGGCAAATTGGACGAGGCTCTTCGTTTGATCGAATCTCTACCGTCGAAACCGGCAGCAGCAGCCACCGAACCGGATATCGATGCCTATGCGGCCCTCCTCCACGCCTGTATCTCCAGAAAGTCCTTGGAACATGGACAAAGATTGTACCTTCAACTGCTACTCTCGAGAGATAGAGGGGTTCACAATCTCCTCACCAACCCCACCTTGAAGAGCAAGCTAATTACTCTCTACTCCGTTTGTGGCCGAGTCTACGACGCCCGTCGAGTTTTCAATGACGGCCTTGAGGTTCAAGACCATCCTGAATCAGTCTGGGTGGCAATGGAAATTGGGTATTCAAGAAATGGGTATTCAAGAGAAGCACTGCTTCTTTACTGTGACATGATTTCTAGCTTTGTCCGACCCCGTAATTTTGCATTTTCAATCGCTCTCAAGTCTTGTACGGAATTGTCCGAATTGAGGGTTGGCAGAGCTCTTCATGCCCAGGTCATTAAGTCTCACGAGAAACCAGATCAAGTTGTGTACAACGCCCTTCTGAGGTTGTATGCGGAGTGCGGGTGTTTCGAAGAGGTACTCCGGGTGTTTGAAGGAATGCCTGAACGAAATATTGTTTCTTGGAACTCATTGATTGCTGGGTTTGTGCGGAAAGATCAACTGTTTGAAGCTTTTGGTGCTTTTAGGAAGATGCAAGGAGAAGGAGTGGGGTTTAGTTGGGTTACCCTAACTACAACGTTACCGGTCTGTGCTCGAGTAACTGCATTTTATAAAGGAAAAGAGATACATGCCCAAATTGTGAAATCGACCGAAAATCCAGATGTGTTAGTGTTGAACTCGCTGACGGACATGTATGCAAAGTGTGGAGCAGTGGACTGCTTTAAAAGAGTATTTGATGGAATGGAAAGTAAAGATTTGACGTCGTGGAATACTGCGCTTACAGGGTATGCAATCAATGGGCGAATGACAGAAGCACTAGAGTTGTTTGATGAGATGCTTGGTTCTGGATTCCACCCAGATGGGGTCACGTTTATTGCCTTGTTGTCAGGTTGCAGCCATGCAGGGCTCACAAATGAGGGGCGGATACTTTTTGACAGAATGATTACTGAGTTTGGTATCTCACCAAGTTTAGAGCACTATGCTTGTTTGGTAGATATATTAGGTAGAGGAGGGAGAATCAAGGAGGCATTGCAAGTGGTAAAGAACATGCCAATGAAGCCGAGTGGCAGCATATGGGGTTCATTACTCAATTCATGCCGACTCTATGATAACATTTCTCTTGCAGAGGCTATTGCAAAGCAGTTATTTGAGCTTGAGCCAAATAATCCGGGGAATTATGTTATGCTATCTAATATTTATGCAAATGCAGGGTTGTGGGAAGGTGTTCAGATGGTGAGAGAAATGATGGAAGTCCGCGGTATCAAGAAGGAGGCTGGATGCAGCTGGATACAGATTAAAAATAGAATACACACTTTTGTAGCCGGTGGGGGTTTTGAACTTCGTAGTTCAAATGAGTATAAGAAGTTGTGGAATGAATTGATGGAAGCTATGGAAGCAGTTGGATATGTTCCAGATACCGGAGTTGTTCTTCATGACGTAAATGAGGAAATGAAGGCCGTATGGATTTGTGGACATAGTGAACGACTTGCGTTGATGTTTGGACTCATTCATACTGGATCTGGATTACCTATTAGGATAGCAAAGAATCTTCGTGTTTGCTTGGACTGTCACTCTTGGATGAAGATTGTGTCAAGAATAACAGGAAGAAAGATTATTTTGAGGGACACAAATCGTTTCCATCATTTTGACAAAGGAATGTGCTCTTGCAAGGATTACTGGTGATAGATATCACACTATAATGGTAAACATTCTTCTTTGTATTAATCAACGTTACTAGTTCTTAGTTTTTAACTGCACACCAGACTTTTGCAGAATGTTTTACTATCTTCCGCATTTGTGAATGCCCATATATTCTCATGGTGTGAATCTCTCTCTCTCTCTTTCTCTCAAATAAATAAATAATTGATCAAATCATTTAATTAATAATCTGATGGATCTTTTGAAGAACTGATTAGTCTGATGAGGATTTAGTTGGAGAGAACTAATAAGCTGCTTTCTTTGTGGCCTTAAGTTTTTTTTTTCTGTTTTCATTTTTGTTTTTGTTTTGTTTTGTTTTGTTTTTTTTTTTCCCCCCTTTCTTGTAGAGTAACATTATTGTTGATGTAATATACACAACCAATATATGTGTAACAACCTGTAGAGAGTAGCAATGGAAAAAAATTGCACTGGAACAGAATGTGTTATGTAAAAGTAACAGATATTGTCACAAATAAGTTTTCAATTACGATGAAATCATGAAAGAAAACTATTTTTCAACATGTTTTATTGTTGGAGAGGAACTGATGAGAGAACATAAACATTAATGTTAGGGACAAAATTGTAAAGTTGGCAAATCAATAGTCAAAATAGAGTTCTGTAATGTTTAGACTTAGTGTAGGTTAAGACACTATAGTCTTGAGTCAAGTAAAAGTGTAAAGAAACAGAGTTTTGTAATGTTTAGACTTAGTGTAGGTTAAGACACTATAGTCTTGAGTCAAATAGAAGTGTAAAGATCTCAGGAAAGTTATTTAAGTACTCTTAGAAGTATGAAACGAGTTGAACAGGCCCAGACGAACAATAACACAGGAAGACCGCAGGAAGCACGCTCTGAGTCGCGGGATAAAGCCGAGAACAGTTTTTTACAAATTTGGTTGTGCGGGATCAACGCGGGAAGGGCGCGGGAACAACGTGGGTGCAGGCTTCCCACGAGGTGACTATTCTGGCTTCGTTCCAACTGATGTTAATCCTGTTCGTCCCAGGTTTTGTATGATATATAAAAGGGGACGTATCTAGGGTTTCACATAGAGCCAGAGATAGAGAAAGAACATTTATTAGGGGGTGCTAAATAGTTTCAAAGTTCTCTCCATAGCTTAGCCAAGCTTTTCATCTCTTGATCCGAAGGAGTTCGGATTTGTGGTTCGTGATCGCTGAGAATTCAGCACGTTGAGGATTCAACAAAGCTATTGAGGAGACAGTATTGTGCCTTCGAGGAGTCGGAGGGCTTTCGCTAGAAGAGTTGGTGCATCGAGGATTCGAGAAAATGTCAAACAGGATATAGAGTCGAGGAGTCAATCTATCGAGAATTTTGAGTTTGTAACCAACGTTTCTTTTAGTGAAAGGTTTTAGAGGAGTTTCCTGTATAGATTTTCCCGCCACATATATTGCCTTCTGCTTTCAATTATTTATATGATTGATTGTTTGGGATATCTAGCATAGTACACGTGTATTTTCAATTAACATTACTGGTGTTGATCTCTAATGAAACTACTTCAACAATGAAGAGTAGGAGATGCCTTTGGAATTTTTGTGGGGCATGTGGTCCTAATGGAACAATTCTCAACAAACTTTGCAATTTATTTAGTTATATACATATTTAGTTTTTTATTTTTATAATAATGTTGTACTTTTAGGCTGTTATTTCTCTAGTTTTTGTACTTCTAGCTATTACTCTTCTCCAGTCCCTTATCTGTAACTCTGACAGTTTGACCTTTATTTGTTTTGCTTTCCCAACCCTTGTTATGGATCTTTCTCCATTTCCTCAAAAGTCAGTGTATTATAATCAACATTCCTAGTTCTTATTTTTGACCTACCATGGTTTTCTAGAATTTTCAACCATAATAATCTCTGTTCTTCATATTGGGTCGGAACAATGTTGTGATTAGCGAATTTGCAGCTACATTTTAAACTCAATGAGAATATAAATTTTTTCCATTACGTCAAACCTAATTTTTCACTGTTTGACAGACAAGGTTTTGAAGAATAAGGAATAAGATAGTAGAGTTTATTTATGTAAACTCCGAATGGGTGTGTTACAATTACCACTGCAAATAATAAATAACAAATAGATCACAACTTCAAATGCTATTGGTGAAAATACTTGTAGGATTAAGAATGAAGACGATTGCGGAGATTATATCTTTTTGCTGTTGAAGTAGTTGTGACTGAATTCTCCCCGACTTCCTCTGGAAGTATGTAGTCAGGGTCTTGAAGATTGTCTATATCTTCTGGTAACTCAGTGTCAACCCACAAAGACCAATTTATTTCACTATCACTGTCAATATCCCATGATAACCCTTTTTTAGCTTCCATGACTTTAAACCGCTCCATGAAATTCTCAGTTAGTTTTAGTAGCATTTGATGATTTAACACTTCATAGTCCCTGCATAAAACATAAGCCTTACCATTTAGAAGATATAAACGCGTTCTTTAACCGAAAGTAGATTTATTTGAGTTTTTATATACCTGTATGTAAGTATGGCATGTAGAAGTTGGATTGATGCGCCAAGCACAAAGAGTGTCCTAACAACGCTAATCATCCAACTTTGTTGTTCCATGGTACTTGTTGCATATCGTAGTATTACAAATTCAATAAAGAATGCAGCACAAAGCCCTGCAAACGAAGGTAATTAAACTTAGAAACACTATAAAGCATTTTAAAGGTATGAGTATTAATTCTCACATATCTCAACATATTTAGGATATTGGGATATGTATCCAAAAGTTAGGTAGGGATACATAGACACTTGGTGATGAATATTTAAATATATTATATATACTATACAATATACTAATGTAACACATAGGTTATTATTTAGAGATTTTTAAGTTCCATTCATGTGAAAGGCTAGAGAATTTTATTTGTCGTCAAATGTATGCCACATTGTTATCAAATATTGTTAAAAATTACATATCCAAATATCTAATTCGGGTCAGATACATATCTCTATACTTTTATCCTTCTCATAATTTAGTGGACAAAGTAAAAAGGATATAAGACTTACCTATATAAAGCCTTGGTCTCACAGCATATGTTTGTTTTGTACTTGTGAACATGTAGAGGATAAAAATTGATATGGAATAGATGATAAAAGCTTTAATTAACCGGGACTCAAGCAGCATGGCATTGTGTAAAGTGAAGAGCTTATCTAGGGCGATAAACATGCTGGCTTGCTTTGATTCAAAAGCTTCCTGTAATAATAGAATGGATGAGAAGGAAGACTGCTATACATAATTTGCACAACTAACACAATCACATAAATTAAAGAAGTGTACAAGCTGTAGAAATTTCCAACCTGAGCTTCCAATATTGTCTTTGAATTTTCAACCAGATGATCATGAGCTTGTTGAAGCAGTAATTGTCGTTGAAGAAGTTCATCTTGTTGTTTATTCCCAAATTCAGCTAATTGTTGCAAAGTAGCCCTGCGCTTACCAACATAATATATATATATATATCATAACAAAATCACAGGACGATTTTAATGCAGTTTTCTTAAATTTGTTATGCTGTATGGTTTTCATTGTCTATTACCTACTCTCTTCCAGTGCTTGCGACTGAAATGTAGTTAAGAACTGAAGGCCCTCAAGAGCCAAGGATTGCCCATCTAGAAGTTGTTTTTGCTTATCCAAGGATGTCCCAGCCATATTCCCAATATCATCAGCTTTAGTCTGCAGTGTGTTCATTTTTGAAGCCATTTCATCTCCTACTTTACCCAGCTTCTTCTCTATCTCAACAGCTTCACTCTTTAATTTACTTATTTCTTGAATTGCATGGTTGTAAGATTCATGAAGTATTGCCATTGATTCTTCCAACCTGTGCCTCATTTGTGCTTGACTTTCTTGCAGTTCAGACTGAGAGGATGCGATTTCCTTAGACTGCTCGTAAACCGCTTCTGAATGCTTCAACACGACACTAACATGATCTTCAACGTTCTTTGTAATTTCAGCCACTTGTTGGGTTTGAATATCAATTGAAGCCAAAGAATCATAAATACGGTTTGAACCCTCCAACAGATTCTCTGCTTTCTCTTCTATGTTCCCTAATTTGTCTTCGGCGAATTGGGCAGAATTTTTCAAATCATTCACCAATCTCTCTGTTTGTCTCTTGAATGCATCGGTCCTAAAACACCATAAAATCACCAGTCAGATTATTTAATAAAAAAAAGAAAAAAAAAACCAATGAACTAGGATACAAAATAACTCCAAAAAAACTAAAAACACTCCAAAGAACTCCGAAAACCCAAATCCCCCCCCTCCAAAAAAAAAAGATAAAACTCTAAAAAATTCCAAAAGTTTTTAACTTTCTCCAATCAAATTTCACTACGTGTGATTTTTACATCCCTTCAAAACTAACTCTTGTTTTTTTTTTTTTTTTTTTGAAATTTTTTGCAACTCCAAACAAGCCCATATATACTTAACTGTAATTGATGGCATATTGAGTTGGTCTCCAGGTAAAACTCGAGATAAACTCCTCGCATTTCTTCATCTACTTTTGCAAGGCACTTAACCATGCTAGATTTTGTGTCACAGTAGGGGAAACCAGGCCTGCCAGAGTCTTTCTGGAAGCAATCACTGAGATGCCATGCAAGCCTGGACCGCTTCTCTTCGTTAGCCAGAATCTCCGAACACCCAGCGAAGAGATTTGCATAAGCGTTATGCCAACAAGAATTTGAAGTAGTCATCTTCTTTCTGGCACTGTCAACCTGTTGGACTCCCTTTCGGTTGTTCAGAGTCTCCATGGAGAATTCTGCAATTACATCATTGGAAATGGTTGCTTTCTCTGAAGGATTCTCACCAGGGATGGTCCCCTTGGAGGAAAAGAACCACCCCCATGACGGGCAATTCTGGGAAAGGAATGAAAAGAGAAACAGAGAGAGAAGAAAATTGCGAGTTTGATATCCCATCCTTGTTTTTGTTATTTGGTTGTTGATCTGTTTTGTGGGTCCTGCACAAAGGCCAAATCTGTTTAATCTTAATGGGTTTATGCTTTCACAGGTATTGGGAGACGGCTTTCTATATACGGCGTCAATATATATGTAGAGAAAATATACTTGGAGAGCAAGATAGGAAACTTTTTAAGTTATAACCGGAAAAGGACATATTTGGAAAGACAGTTATATAATAATGGGGGAAATAGAGAGTGGCAGGTTGTGTATCATACACACATGCATATCTAGAAAAAATATGCCCAGAAAGAGAAACAATGTCTATGTACATTTATATAAAATATTTTGGGTTTTGTCTTCTTCTTGACTATGTTACTTGCGGAAGTTAAAACAGAGTGAATGTTGAACTCATCACCACAATGTATATAAATGTATATATTTTACATTTTTTGGCAAAAAAAAAAAAGGGAAAAAAAGAGTAATGTTATATACCCTTTCTGATCAAAATTAGGGGGGAGATGAGGAGAGGAAGAGTGTGGAGAGAGATCCCTTTATATATTTATTGGTATAGATGGTAAATGTTTATTATTATTATTATTTTGATGAAACCGAAAAGTATGGAAAAATATGCCTATTTTTTTACCATATAACTAGAATGGTAAATAATTAAAAACCCACAAAGGCGCATCCCTTTGAAACTAATAAAATAAAGTAAAATTATAAAATAAACCTTCATCATCCTCTGTTTTATAGTTTGGATTTTGTTAGCCCACATGCACAACCCTATGTTAGAATGTTAAGAGCTCTCGTGGTCTTCTTCCAAATAAATAAAACAGTAAGAAAAAAAAATTTAGTTCAACATTCTTTCAATTTTGACAAAGTTGAATGACTCTATTGCCCTTATAAAAGCACCTAATTTTCTTCTTCAATTTATATAATCTACATATATACACATCAATAAACACATGCACACAGAGATATATATATATACACACACACACACAGACACAAGCGCATGCAGATACATGCCAATGAATTGAATGTGATGAAAATAAAAAGTTACCTCCTTCTTCTTCTTTGTGCAGAATGGATTAAAAGTAGTCAAAGTTTGTCTTCATCCGCTCCAAAGTTCTGTCATATCTTCTTATTCAGCAATTCGTCGGTTTGGGCTTTGAAGAAGGAGAACTATAATATACATGCATGTACTATATTTATATGTATGTATACATGCATGTTTTGAAAGTTGTTACTCTTCAGCAAGCCCAGAGAAACGATGCAACTCTCTCTCTCTCTCTCTCTCTTTCTCTCTCTCAAGACAAGTGACTTTTGATATGCTTTCTTTTTCTTTCCTTCTTTTCAGGGAACTAAGTCTGTAAATAGGAAACCACTCAAAATAGGAGAGCGATCAAAATATTGATTAGGTTAATTGCACATTGCATTTTGATTAGGGAACGTTAATTTTTATCCATGAATTTAAATTTAAGAGGAATTTTACTAAAAAAATCAGTTACAAATAACTGAATTTTTTTTTTTTTTTCCCAAAACCAATTTCATCTTTCAGGACACCAACATTACCGTTTTTTTGTGTTAAATCCAAACGTTATCTGTTGATAAACACTCCAAACTTCACACACACATTTTGAGATGATCCAAATTTAAACGTCCGAATTTAACATATAAACTAGGGATAAAATAAAAATAAAAATGTGAAATGATTTAAAAGTAGGTTCTAAAGTTAGATTAGAGTAAAATATAAGGGTGTTAATTATAATTTAAGTTATTTAATTTTAATCAAACATGAATAGAACATTCAATTTTTATTATGTTGCTATAGTTTTTTTTAATTATGAACGACACGTCACAAAAATAAGACGATTTACTATACAAATTCCAAAGTGAGATTAGAAAAAAA
>QLOD02000017.1:22706173-22722112 GCA_003260245.2 Sideroxylon spinosum | reverse complement strand
GTAGGCTCACATCCCCATTCTATGGGCTAGCCAGTACTCGAATGATTCAAGCACATAGTATATGCTTTTCGGCGTTTATTTACACAAAAATATATAAAATTAGTAATATTAAAGTCTTGAAATTAATAAAGCACCTAAATTACTCACATAATCACATTGAATTATTGTATTTAACGTCTAGTGGCATGATCGTACTCTTTTAAATTCTATATCTGAACTAATTTAAAAAAGATTTTTGCCAACAACCTATTATTAAATCTAAAAAACATCAAATTGCTATCTCTCACATGAATCGTAGCTATCCGTTTTGCCATGTTGGTTCTCAAGTTGTGGCCATGGCTTCCTTACTTTATCAATTATCATCCATTTGTTTTGTAGCGTGGACCAAGTTAGCGACCCTATCCTATGTTGATGGTTACTGTGCAAGTGAATGGACTCAGATATATAACTAGCTAGTGAGAGCAAAATTTTAATTTCAATGTAAATAAAAACAAAGTAAAAATACTCAAAAGTTTAATTATAACAATACCAAAACATAATTTATAAACAAAATGAAAATAAAATTAATAGAATCTTAATATTAATTTTTAAATCAATGAAAGAAATAGTTGCCTCTGAATCTTTAATGGGTTCCATAATTGTGCATCACCAAAGGAAAATAGATTAGGTGAATAATAATTTTGGTTTGAGGACTTCGTATTTCCATAGAATTGCATTTGGAAATTGAGAAAGTCGTACATGGTTGACTAAGTGTATTTTTGCTAATATTTCTAATAATTAAATAAAAAAGTATAAATTTGAATGGATGGATGTTGGCTGAGGCCACAACATATGGTAGGTGAAGTCGCAATACATAATGAAATCCGCATTCGTCTCTATACATTGGTTATTTAAGTCAAGTTTGGTATAATAAAAATAAAAAACTGTAGATTTTAACATTAATTTTTTAATGACTTTTTGCGTAACATTTTTTACCAAATATATAAAAAGTTTAAATGAATTAGTAATTTTTGACTAAAAATTATTTTCGTCCAAGGGATCTTAGGCTCTATTTGAAATTTATGTCTTCTGAACTTCTGGCTACTCAATTTCTTAGTTTTGATCAAATTTATTATTTTACATTTTAAACCTTTTTAAATTATAAAGGGTAAAAATATTAAATTAACAAAAAAATTAAAAAGTTGCTTTTAAAAAATTATTGTTTTCTTTCTCAAAAAGAAAATTTAACTTTTTGTTTTTAAATTAGACCATAATGTGACGGTACATGTGCCCACACATAAATATATTATGTAAGTGGTTGATCAAATATTTCAATTATCAAGGTCACGCAGTTTCTAAGATATTATAGGCGTGTTAGGTAAAAAAGTACTAAATTTTGATATAGAAGTAATATGTAACGAAATTTGATTGAAAGAAATTGATAGTTTTTGTAATTTTTAGTAACTTTTCATATTTCTTTATTCCAAACAACCCCATAAACGGCAGACCTAATCTTATGTGTCTCTCTCTCTCTCTCTATTTTCCTTCATGAACTTGGATATTTTAAAAACGATTTGACATTATAAAAGAATATAATTTGATGACGAAATGTAGAAGACAAATATGTGGCATTGTGAAAGTTGGATGGAATTCCTCCTACTTTAATTCGTCGGCTAATGCACCAAGTCTAGCTAACCGCTGCTCTGGCCTTTATCTCTTGTCTTGTGTGGCGTATGCTCACATCCCCATTCTATGGGCCAGCTATATAGTACTCGAATGTTTCATGCACATAGTATATATGTTTAGGTTTGTTTTACACAAATATAAAATCAGTAATATGTAAGTCTTGAAATTAATAAAACATCTAGATTGCACACACAATCACATTAAATTATTTTATTGAATCATATAAACTATGACATTTTATATCGAGAAGTGGAACTATTATTCTTTTTTATTTTTGAGTCAAAAATCTTTTTAACACGTCCAATGAGACATCTTGATTAACTTAAATACTTCTCATGATCGCGTTTCATCAAGTTCTAAGTCCGAGTTAATATATATAGACTATACAACATTTTAATCTAGTTAGAATTTAAATATAAAAATTTCTTCACAATCGAATAAGAAATCTAAGAGAACTACAATACTTGAGTTCGAATCTTCTAGCGTTTCATGGATATGTTACGAGCTATCTCAAGACTTCGAGCATCCAGTAGCTAAGCTATGAGGTCTTCTGGAGTAGTTCTACAAGCACTCTAAAGGTTTAAATAGGCTATGTGTAGATTACAAATGATACTGTTCTCTTTTCCCATCAATGTATCCGAAAGCTGCTTTGGATGAGTCCTAACTTTTTTCTTAACTAAAACTCCTTTATTATAATGGATTCTATTTCAAATCTAAATATCATGACGCATCCATAATTTGAATAAGAATTCCGATCTTCTCACAACTCCAACTGATATTCGAAGTAAGGACATGAATTTAAGTTTTGTTTGAAATATGTCACATTAGAATTTTACAAGCTCTCCCTTGGCAATTCATTGCAAAAACTAATCATAAAAAATCCTAAAAACTGTCACACTTAAACAAATTTATTAAAGCATCATACGGCAAAAAAGTAATAATCATAAGTATATAGATATAAATCATAAGTATAAAAGTAATATCATTAAACTAAAATTATCTGCTTACAAAACATAGCCGTAGCCATCCCACAGACATAGTACCAAAATATAATCCATTCTCCCATTTTTTGGAATAAAAATGACATAACATATAAATTGTGAGGGGAATCGACCAATTAAAAAAATAACTCAATAGAACTAGGTTTGAAGAAAGAAATATTCATAATAAAATATTTCAAGTGCTATAATCAAAATCGTTAGGTTTATTTTTGTAACAGGCAAATAAGTGAGCAAAATAATGTTTTTAAACCTGTACTTTTAAGCATTTGGTTAAGGGGTCAAAGGAATAGGTTTGAAGAATTTTTGAAAAATTTCCTAATACTTAAGAATGTTAGAAATATTTAAGGAAGGTTTCCTAATATTCAAGGAGGTCGAAAAATTTGCTAAACAATTTTGGAAATAGGAAACTGTACAATCATATTGCTTGAGTTCTCTATAAATAAAGACCTTCTCCTAGGGTTTCTATAAATAGAGATTGTGAGACAAAAAGTTACTACATTACTTCAAGAGTTCTATTCATCTTTTAGCCAAACAACTTCACACTTTAGTGTTCATGATCTTCAAGAATTTGAAGATTAGTCTTTCACTAATGAGGGTGCATACTCGATAGAGATGGGCATGGCTAGGGTAAGGGACGGGTACGCCGATCCCCGCACCCGATCTCCAAAGTAAAATTAATCCTCATACCCTACTGGATCTTCACTGTAGAGTTATTTTTACCACTCATTCTCGACCCAAAAGAGGGAATGAGAATCCCCACAAGAAATCAAGTTCCCAAAATGAAAAAAAAAAAAATACAAAAAATTCTAAAGTATGACTTATGAGAAAACATAACAAAATCCTAATATATATTTAGAAAATAAAAAAGAACCACATATATATTTAAAAAGTACTTATTAGGTTGCAATTTTCCTTTCTTATTAAAGGGTTCTACGATTCAAAGTAGGAAAAGTAAACAAAGAAACATTCACTGTTGGTTTATATCTCAACTCATAGTTTCTTTATAAACTGGAAAACAAAGCAATTTAATAGGAAACTGAATTCCATTGTCTGAAACTTTAGCGTTCTGAGATAGTCCCTCGGCTCTAGTTAATGGTTCAGGACCTGAGTCAATTTTGTAGTTAACCAAATGAAGTAATAATTTTTAGTAGTAATCTCAATTACCAAAACATAAACCAAATTGAGTGGGCAAAACCAAATAAAACAGTTAAAAAGTAAAACTAATAATGTACCATTGCATCTATGAAGTACCTCTTAATACAAACATACATTGAAATTGTTCAAAATAATCAAAACCCACCAAAGAAAAGCAAGAAAACCGTACAAGTCATAACGAATAGATTTCGAATACTAGAAACAAAAAACAACTTAACATGTATCAATATCGTTTGGAGACGTTTATTATTACAACAGTATAAGAAATAGAAAATCAAAATAAAGAAATAGGGTATAATGCAAAATACAAGATTACAACTTTTATCAACTTTTACAAATTTTTTGCTACTAAATAAAATAAAATAAATAAAAGTACTCCAAGATCTGGTTGGACTGATCTAAACAAAGAGGAAGACTTCTCTTTAAGTATAACCTATTACATCAGTATAAGATTCAAGCAATTGCTTGTTAGATCCATGGATTTCTAACTAAGAGAGAAAATTGGGAAAAGAGGTATTGTTAAGGATGTGGACCCGACAGACGTGAGGTAATAAGAAGCTCATCGCTAATAGCAGCTTACTCTGATGACCTGATTTAGGCGTCTTCCCTTGCTCTGGTCGAAATGTGTCAGACAGTAGAGGTGTAATTCTTCCACTCCAGAACAAATCTCTTGCTTTCTCACCGTGTTGGGGTTAAGTTGGAACTAGTCTGTGCTAGTGTGCCGCTGTGTTATGGTAAACTATAAAGTAAAACAAAACCTTAAAAAAATTAAAATATATATACGAGGGTACGAGTAGGAGCCGAGATAGGTCGGGGAACGGATATGGTAGGGCATAGGAGGGATAAACTCGTATCAGTATCTTACCTGATTCCTAAATTTTTAAAAAAAATATCCCTATATCCTACTTGATCCCTAAAATCACCGAATCCCCTATCCGTTTGGGCAGAAATTAGGTAAGGTACGAATGTGTCCGTCGAGATGGCATCCTTAATCGTGGACTCGACCAAAGCTTCAACTTAAGGGATCGTGGATTCAATTGGGGACTTTGTAGTTTTAATCTTTGTAACCCGACTTACATAGTGAAAGAAAATTATGGTTTTTTCCCATTTGGGTGTTTCATGTTAAATCCTTATGTTACTTTAGTTTTTCACACTTTTTATTTGGTTGATTTTTTGATACTAACACTTCACATATTTTTTCAAAAATTATTCCATAATAATCAAGAATTTTAAATTGAATGACATATAAGATTGTACAATGACAAGGATTTCAAATTTTAGTCCTTTTTCATGTCATGAGTTATTTCAAGTTATACGAGTGAAAATAATAGTGACCTAAATATCATCTAACAAATAGTGAATGCACATCAGCTATCTTCATCGCACGCAACACACTCTCCATGAATCTTGACTAGGAATTGAATTGAAATCAAAAGATCTTTGCACTTCTCAACTTATTTCTTCTAATTTCTTATATTTTCAATTGTACTCTTTTCTTTTTTTAATAAAAATGAAACAAATCATGCAAGTAGAATAGAAACCAAAAGCACATGATTTCATATAACTAGATTATTAATTAAACATGACGTGGAATCTAGTTTATGATAAAACTGAACAGTTTCAATGTATCATGGGTTTAGTGAGTAAAAGTAAACTTAAGTGAGGATAGGTCTAGTCAATCTTGCATCGGAGTAACTCTTGCAATTGGTTTTTTTTAGTTCGGATATTACTTTTTGGATTATTTGCCTAATAAACTCCAGGTTTTACCTATAGTAGTTTTAGAGTTTTTCTTTTAAATTGTGTCTTTATATGTTTGTTTTAATCGCCGAAATTTAGTTTTTATTGTCTTGTGATTGCTTAATAACTCCTTACAAGGTATCTTTAAAATCTGAAGTGTAATATGAAGATATCTACCATATTTATATAAATGTATATATTGAGTTTTATGATCAACAATAATCGTAAAAAATACAAATAAGAAAGAAAAATAATATCTAAATTTAATATATAATTTAAAAAATACGTAGTTATCTAATATAAAAATTATCTGTACAGCATAAATTAAACAAAAATTATTGACGATATATTTTCAAAATTTTAATTTTCATAAGATAATCCTACGAAATTAAATTGCTCAATAAATTTATTCTCTATTTTTAATTATTTTAGTGAAATTTCTAATTATTACAGTTGAATCTAAAAGGAAAATAAACTTGCACTTATGTTTTGGAAGTTTATTTATTTTATTTAAATCTATTTTTTGTCAAATATGTATTTATTGTGATTAATACTAAAATAAAACGTTTTTAGTTAAAACAAAACCAACAAAAAATAAAAAATAAAAATGTGAAAAATTGTTATTTCATTCTCTTGTTTGCTTGCACTTTTGAAAGTTAAAATGTCATGCAAATTTCATTCTTTATTGTCTCCATGAGACAAAAATCATTTTGCTCAAAAATCATATGAATAACTTATTTTTCGATGAGTAAAATGAGATTTTATGAAATATTAACAAAGTTAAACTTATTTTTATTACTTGCCAGCTAGAATGTTTATTTATTTATATAAAGATAATATCGATATTTACCCATATTTTAACTTCATTCTATCCTGCTACACATACCCTTTTCTCAACCTTAAACTCATTTTTCATACATACTAAACATGATAATTTTCATGTTCGTATTCGTTTTATTCCTAATTTTAAACTTATATCACACTCATTTCAACTATGGATCAAATGTACTTACCAGCTAAGCTTAATTTTTCCCTTATAAAACTCTTCTACGTGTAGCAATTTTTATAGGGGACAAAAACAAGATTTTGCGCAGAAAAGATCGATCATTATCACAATGAGCCCCCTCCCCTGTCCTCATTAGAAAGGGAGAGCAATTTGGTCCAAACGTAACAGACCAACAAGATGGTGGTTTCTGCACATCAACTCCACAAACAGAGTTCGTGCTTCAGAGCCATAAGAGGGAAGGAAAGAAAGAAAACACAGAACAGTTCATATCAAACAGAATCAAGTTACAATTACTATCATAACAAGCTAAGAAGCTCCAAATAATCCTTGGAAAGACCTTGCATTCTGGAAAAATATACATACAAAAACATCAAAGTGAAGCCAGAGAACGAAACAGTACTGCATAAGAACGGATTCAATTCCAACAGAACCCTGCAGCTATGGCCTATTCATATCTCACTGTACAGAGAGAATGACCTAGCTAGAAGAACAATTGAAGCAGCTTCCTGTGACAAAGCAAACTTCTCAAAGTCTCAGTGTGAGATCTGCGGTAGGTTGATCTATATCCACCGATGTACTCGCCTCCAAGAAATTGATATTCGAACCTCCTGAAAGTACAAAACTTGGATGAGCAACACCCTGATCTTCATAGATCTGTCTGAAGCTACCTGGCCACATCAGCTCAGCCTCATCATCCTCCACGAAAATGGGCTGACCTGCAGCACACCCTTGTTCAAATCTCGCGCTGCTTCTAAAGTCAAATGGTGTAGCTGGTAGTGCTGAGCTATGGTGCCCTGATGAATGTGCTTCGATTACAAGGGACCTGAATGAGGATCCATGAACAGGCAGAGATGCAAAGTTGGCATATCTTTCTGAGAAAATACCCATTCTCATAGCTCTCTTTGCTAGCGTTCTCTCTCTTTTGTGTGCGTTCTGGTGGCCGCCAAGGGCTTGTGAGCTATAGAACTTTCGCTGACAGTAATTACAAGAAAAAACTCGTGGAATGGCTGAAGAAGCAGCGGTTTGAGATACAGGCTCGTTGCTGCTCTCGCTTGTGCTTGAGATTGAAAATCCTACCGAGTCTCTTCCTGCTAAGTGACCATTACTGGAGTTGAAAGTGAGAGTTAAGTCCAGCGACACGGGGTCAGAAACTGGTTGATTTGCTATTGGATTTGTGAACTGGGGATATCCAGTGAGGCTGTTCTTCAAGGGACCGGGGAAAGCTTCTTGGATGGATATGGTTGAAGCAACTTGGCTGCTGATATCTGAATCGTTTTCTGAGGCGGCCTCCACTTCGAGGTCAAAGACCAGTGGTTTCATGTTCAATCAGTTCAAAAGTAATGCAAATAGGCAATTTACATTCTAAATGAGTAACAACCAGACTCCAGAGCAATCAAGGCCAACTCAATATTACTCCTGCATTTGTGAGAAATATGATGATTGAGCACATCAAAATGGACCATGAATTGATGAAAGAAAAAAAGAAAGAAAGGAGAAATAAATTTGGTCTAAAAATTGATGCTGTTAAGAAGAGATATAGCCGCAAAAAACAAAGCAAAGGAGGAAAAATGAACAATACTTGTGACATAAACAAATTATTCAATTATAGCAAGGACACTTCCACGAGGCGTAGTTTCCGAAAAAAGACATCATATTTGTACAGGAAGCAACATTATGTGACTTCAACTTATGAGTGAACAGATCGTTGAAGTGTATCATATCCTCTGCTTCATTCAGAAGACCAAATATTGAGAGACAATTTTGCTGTTCCAATTTCAAGAATTTCAGGGCATGTGAATGATCAGTGAGGGTATGTTTGGAGTCAGAATTGGTGAGGGAAAAGAAAAGTGAAGATACAAGGAAAAGAAGAAGATAAGAAAAAAGGGAGAAACATAGTATCCCGAACATGTCCTTATAAGAATGGATTAAAAACTATAATAAAATAAAAGTCATTCATCATTTTATTAGTATTTTAATTTAATACTTTTAAATTTCTTTAGATCTCATGCCTTTTCCTGTGTATTTTTCATTACAACTCAAACATGATAAGAATTTCTTTTTTCCTCGATAAATTCTTGTTCCAAACATACTTGATCAGCTTTTTTATTGTTATCGGCTTCTCTTACACAATCCCATCTAGTGGCTATTGAATAACTTAACACATCGAAAACTATGAGGGGGGAAAAATAAAAAAAAAAAAAAGAAAAAAAAGAATCAAGGGAAAATTTTCTCCATACACTCCTGCATGTTTTATAAGCTTCTGAGTGTGGCATGAAGACCTAATAAATCTCAAAAGAAGGCATAGACACAGCTTGAAACATTAATGACGGTGATAATTATGTTGGAGAAGAAAAGAAAAAATGAAAAAATAAAAAAATAAAAGCAGCTATCACATTCATGTATGTGCACTCACAATTCTGGTGAGAAATTGTTTTCTTAATGGGTGAGAGAGAATGACATACTCTTACTTAAAGCAGATGGGGTAAGCTTTTGAGCTAGTTTTCTAAATCCTGAAACCAGAGAGTTCATACAATCAACCATAATATTAACTAAGCTCTACAGGATCTATGTAATAAATTGTTGAATGATAGGCAACATGCACAGGCATCCCACAAAAAAAGATAAATTTTTCCAAATAAAAATAGATACATATTCCCAGATGAGCATTTGCATATTTAGAAAATTATAGCAAACTCTAGCATACTAGTGCAATTGAATAATAAATCGAGAACCAAAATAGAGGAAGATACAGCGCTTTAAGGCAACCCAAAGTGAAAACAACGGAAGTGATACATTGGATCACTGTCACGGGCATAAAAACAAACAAAAAAGGGGCATAAATCAAAGAAGTAGGCACGGAGTTGATCTATTCATCAACCCGACAGAGAAGCAAGTCGCCATAGAACAAGTTCCACGTCTTGAAAATGCTAAAATAATGTTCCTCTGTCATTATAAATGAATGATTACAATTAAAATGATAATTGCATAATAAATTATTAGAAAGCATGAGATCCTCTGGGAACAATGAAATCCAGTGAAGTGGGCACAAAGTACTGACTGAACTAGTGGAGAAATTGTTTCTGCATACTAAACACTCCTTGAGTTGAAATAAACACCTCCCATGACCCTTATTTTGAGTTTAGGCAACAAACCATAAGGCAAATCAAAGATTAAAAATGCTCAAATAGAAAATACCCATGTTAAAACTAGCAGCTAGTGGAAAGTAAAGACTACCTGAATTGGGTGAAAGAATTTAAGGAAATATTTCATCTATTTAACCAATTGAAGATTTACACTTCAGTTAATATTTTGCCTAAAAGGATTTCCACCAAGGCTTTTTTTTCTTTCTTTTTTATTTTTATTTTTTTCTTATGGTTTTCAATTGACCCAATGGAGAATTAAACCACTGCCCTTTTTGCCTGAAAATCATTTGGCAGTTTCGAGGAATTCATTAGAGACCCAGATCAAAGAATTCGAAAGAGTTGAAACCAAGAACATGCCTCACAAAAGTTTGTCCATCAATTTGTGTTCTAATTTCATTATTATTATTCCCAATAAAATGGTAACCTTGGACTAAAAGTTACTCTATTGGCGCATGTAATCACAGATTCAACCCTAGAAACAGCCTCTCATATTAGAGAGAAAGGATTACTTACATTTAACCCCTTTTCAATTCCGTAATACAAGAGCCTTTAAATTCTGGACACATCACCCCTAGTAGACAAATTCTGGAAACAAAAACATAGAAGAGTGGTTGGAAAAATAAAACAAAATAAATAAAGAAATGAAAAAAAAAAAAAAAAGAAGGAAAGGGACTATGAGGCCAACAAATAACAATTTGTAGTCAAAAGGAAACATAGGCTATTTGCACGAAATTATGCTCATAGCACTAACAAACACTAGTGAAGGCATACAAACTCTAAGAAGAGAAAGAGACCTATCACAGAACATGAACTAACAGATACTTCCTCACCGGTGACAGAAGAAATAATGGAAACAACAAAATATAGAAGTCCCTATCATTGCAAAATATAGTAAAAACCAGCTATTCGCGGATTGATGCTTGTACATACCCCTAAAAGTTGCAGATATCAGGTTCCTTGGTACAATTTTTGGTACAGCTGATCATCAAAGGACAGAACAAGTTTGTGAACTACAGTTTGTTTCTGTAGCATGGATGAGAGGGTCAGGTGAGAGCAGAAAGGAAATGGAATGGGGGGGGGGGAGAGAGAGAGGGTGGGGGTGTTGAAGTCCAGTTTTTATTTATGGGAGAGGAAAATATTAATCCATCAAAATGATATATAAGAAAATTTAATCAGAACGAATTAATAACGATGATACGGTAATACTGTTTTTTTAGTAAAAATGTGTTTTAGTGAATTATTTCGTTAGAAGTGGCTGAATTACATCATTTTAAAATAATTTCTTAGTATAAATATTCTGATTATAAATATATATATATTTCTATAAAATTAGTAGTGGAGTTAGGGAAAGAGCAGGGGACAGTGGTGGGACGTCAGAGAAGTCAGAGCAAAAGGTGTTGGAGGATAAATTAAGATGCAAAAGATGACATTATACACTCAACAAACCCCACTGTCTGTTCAGCTTTGGGCTCTTCCCAAAACAAACAACTACTTACCCTACTCAACTCAACTCAACTACAGATACGAGAAGCAACACAGGCCAATAGTAATATAGTCATTAGTCACACCAAAGATTCTCCCCCCCCCCCCCCCCAACCAAAACTTGTTCAAAAGTACTGGGTAACTCCACAGTGCATGCATGGAGTCGGCTTCCACTCAGATTCATGACCGTTATCTTTCATGCATGATTTTAAATAAAGATAGGCTAACTTAACAATGACTCAGTGATAAAATTTATTTGAAGAAATTAAGTTAAAAAATTAATAAAATTTATATTATTTTGGTATTTTTTTTAATGACCAAAAACCTTCTATCTAAAAACACAACTTTTTAATTAAAAAATTAACATACTTAGATTAAAATATAAATTTGACAACAGATGTTATATTTAATCAGATTTATATTTCATAATGGTCATAAAAATTCGTACATGATTGTGCAAAAATTGTTGTTGAGAAAAATAAAGAAAAATTTATTTATAAATAAATAAATTTGTATTGAATCTCTTTAAATAAACTCATTTTAACAAAAAAAAAATACAAAGTCATAACAAGTGTTTACAAATTAACCATGTCTTTAATGAGTTGGATTAGGTAACTTAATAGCTAGGCTTTATGCACCACTTAGGAAAGGATAATAGGATCAAGACGAGCTTGTGCAGAGGCCAGTTATTAGACTTTTATTTTTTCCTCTATTGTAATAAATTGACCTAGAACTAATTAAAATTTTGATTTTTGATAAATTAATGTAGATTAATTAACGCTATGATTCGATCAAAATACATTTCAAATTTTTAAATGAATCTCAAATTTTAAACTGTATTTCATTTCTCAAAAATAAATTTTAATTCTCAAAGTTTATTTAACTTCTCAAAAATATATCTCAGCTTCCAGGAAATAAATGAATTAAATTAGTTATTTATCAAAAACTTGAAAAAGTTGCGAATTCCCTTCCTATAAACATCTATATGTGTTTTATTTAACTGTAATTAGCTTCAGAATCTTTGTTGTTTTTTCACCACTTTCATATTCTCTCAAATTTTCAGAGTTACATAAAAAACGAGTTCAAATTTTTTTTTTTTTTTTAATTGAGTGCCCATTATCTCTTTTTACTAACAAAGCATAACTAACCACAAGGGTGATAGTTGGTCTAACATTTATTGATAATATAACAATGTCAAATGTAATGTAACCAACACACCTAAGAAAAAAAGAATAAGTAAAATTTGATTTAATAACCGTCATGGAATGAATTATAAGAAAACTGAAGACTTCTAAAACGGCTACTTGAGGAGGTTAATATCGATTGTATTTTAAAACTATGATTTCTTGCATGCCCCCAGATTGTACATATAACCCTCTACCATATTCAGTCACAGTATGCAGACTTTATATATATCTATGAGCGGTGACTGTAAGGTGTCCACCTTCCAAAACCACAAAAGTACAAAGGGCTTTGCTGTCAACTTTTGCTAGAGTTATATCACTGCGCATGTGATGTCACTTTATTTGGAAACTGACAGCCTTTGGCATCAAATATATGGGCGGAGTGAGATGGTATTGGTATTACCGTAGGAGGAGGTACGAGAGTGTGGCGGTGGTATTGTGTAAAAGTGGTTGAGCATGTTTAGTTAGTTTCTATCTAAAACTTCGCCAGATTTTTGGATCCACTAGCAAGACCTGATTTGTCAGTTTGATCTGAAAGTCTAGCTCATCCTAATGAATCTTAACTATTTGTCTTTCACGTTATGTTGCTATTATTTAACTTCGTATTTGTGTTAATTTTTGTTAGCAGTGTTAGCATTAATGTTGGGACACTAATTTGTGCTACAGTAGATAGTGATGCCGCTGCACAATTTCCTTTGTTGAAGAATCGTCTAAATTTTAAAAATCCATATGCCAAGTGAAGGTGGTTAAAGACGTTGCTTTGCTCACTACTAATACATTTGATTTAACTTCATTTTAAAGTTTACACTTACTAGCATGTGAACAGAGACGGATTAGGAATTTGAATTTGTTTAAACTAAACAAAAGGTTGAAAATAGAGTGAGCTCAATTACAAAAAAAAAAAAAAAATACTTTAAACTGAATAAATGGTTTAAAGATAAAGTGTATAAATTGTACTACAAAAATTTAGGATGAATTAACTTTTAAATAAATGTATATTTTTTTAAATTATTTATTTATTATTATTTTTATTTTTGTTTTATTGAGTTTAGGTTACTAGACTATAACCCGAGACAAATTTTAACCTCGATTTGCCAGTACATGCGAATTTGGGGCTTGCTTTATCATATGGTTGCTAGATTGAAATTGTTTAGAATAGTAATCCCGTGAATACCATAAAGTTTTTCAATTTTATTTGGGTTGCTAGGTGCATAATTACAACTCATTCAATCCTAAGACTTAAGGGGTAGGTTATTACCTTGATCATGACCCAAGCAAAATTGTTACAC
Source organism: Sideroxylon spinosum (assembly GCA_003260245.2). Taxonomy (NCBI): domain Eukaryota; kingdom Viridiplantae; phylum Streptophyta; class Magnoliopsida; order Ericales; family Sapotaceae; genus Sideroxylon; species Sideroxylon spinosum. Next base: position 22,708,450 of record QLOD02000017.1, on the reverse strand, counting down.
TGGTCGCCTCTATATTGTTCCCATTTTTAACTAGCAAAAGCCAGTCGAAATAGTTCAAGGAAAACTATTAAAATCAATGATCGGTAGCTGTGAAAAATAAAGGCATTGGATTCTTATGAGGAGGAAAAAGAAAAGGGGGGTGGGGGTGTTCCGTGCCTGTGATACATGTGACAAACCTATGGGGATCATAGCTAGCACGACCCCAAGCAGTTAAGGATTTGACAAAAAAAAAAACTCTTGTTTAATCATTTTTAATCACAACAAATCCAGATTAATCTAAACCTATTAACCTTTGGATTTGAATGTCACTCCCTGACTCCACCACAGATGCACGTGACCCCATATAGCACAACAAAACATTATAAAACAAACCAAAATTTGGTTTCGTCCCTGAATTTACCGACAGTTTCACGTTGCCGCCGCTTGAAACCGCTGCCCGAGACGCGGGGCGTTGGCCTAGCAGTTGACCCTTCGGACACTCCTATGGTTGCCACTGCCCCTGTAGGCTTCCCCACCACCTAGCACTAATCACCATTCTCAAGTACTCACTTTATATGCCACATTCCACTACTGGGTATTCAATATTCTGTATATCTATATATATATTTATATGTAGATGATGATTTTAATATGTAAGAGCGCAGCAACCAAGATAACTTAGTATAATGACAACTCCTAATTGAGTACTTAGGATACGCATTCTCCCACTTAATTAGTGATACCAACTTTAATTATTCTCATGCTTGATTGCATTACACACCTTTAATTGCTAATTAAAAAAATTTAGTATGAGCATGTGGCATATGCTAAGGCTAGTTGATAAAGTCCCACTAATAGGTGGTATATGCCAAAGAGTAGGATATCCTTGTTGAAAGGATTCCAATTTGTGGGGAATTTTTTTTTTTTTATCTAATTATATAAACCATCTTCGAAAATCCGATTCTTTTTTATTTTAATTTTTCTTTGGAAAAATTTGAGTTAATTAAATCAAATTTCCTATAATTTGAAGAACTTAAATTTATTACACTACCAATGTGAAAAAAAATTTGCTCGAGCGAATTTCAAAACATGGTTGTTATCTATTATTTTTCATATCCTGTTGAAGGACAAAAATGACAATTTGTCATATTGTAGTGTGCTGTTTATATTAAAAAAATTTGGACTGACATTGTATTAAAAATTAATCTCCATTTTAAATTGAGTTTAGTTGTAATACACTGCTAGTGCAATAATTTTTTCACACAAGTGGTACACTGTAGTATAACACGTTATTATTTTATAATTCAATAAAATACAAAAAAATATAATTTTAAACACGTTATGTTTTAAAACTTGCACGCATAAAAAAAATTATTACTCTTTTAAATTTCTTTTTTTTTTTTAATTTTATTTTGGGATGGGTCTGTTTAATTTAATTTATTTTCATATGATTCTCTCACCAGGCATTTTTTTTTTTTTACACTAAAGCCATTTGACTTCCGATCAGTAATTTGATAGTGTTGCATTCTTTATCTTTATGGGGAATGGGGAGCACGCTATCGATTCGCCAAATACTAACTTTGCGTAAAACCTTGGCGTAGCTCATTTCTTTTCTGGTTTAAGGATCGATATCTTCAAATTATCCAATTCCAAGATAGCTTCTTCTCTGCTCGTGGGAAATTATTAACATTTTACCGTACACAATAAGGTTTATATATAAGTCTTTGAATTATTATGAAACTCATTCTCATATTATCGCGTTCACTTAAAAATGTATCTCGATGCCTTATAACATAGCTCGGATTGCGTTAAATTACTTGAAAGTAAGAGACTTTGATAAAAAAAAATGATTAATATTTGAATTGATCGTTAAATTTAATTTGAGTATCCTTTTTGATATTATAGTATATCTTTTTTGAATATTTTTTCGAGACAAATCTGTTTTCATCGTCAATTATTGTAATGAATGGCTTCTAGAAGACTAATTCCATTATTTCAATCCTAAATTATTGTGCTCTTGTTTAAATTATTATATTAATTTCTCTAGATGATGGAGTGAGGGTCTTTCCTAGACTTAATAAATGTTTAATTTTTTATTTTTGTATTATTTTGTTCCCTAGATTTAGTTTCTTCTCTACTTAAATTTTATAAATCTGTGGAGCTCTTTGATTTTTCTTGAATAAGAATTTTGGTATTAGAAAAAGTATTGCTAACAAATATGATCATTCTTTCTGATCGTTCTTAAACTAAACAAAAGTTTCATAGTCCATTTGCGTTATTTTTTTAATTAATATGCGT
>QLOD02000017.1:22692169-22706073 GCA_003260245.2 Sideroxylon spinosum | reverse complement strand
ACATACATGCTTGCAACTCACATAAATAAGGAAAGTAATATAATAGCCGTTCATGAAAATCATAAACAAAAATAAAATTTTCACATTATTATATAGTTATCTATAGAATAAACAAATAAAATAATATACATTACAACCAGTCTGGACTAAGCTACCAAAAAGTCAAATAGAGTAAATACAATCGAAAGTCCAAAGAGCTAATCAATAGTCTCAACTCTGCCACCCGTACCTTTGGTAACATCACCTGAAAATTATTTAGAGAGAAAAAGATCTACTAAGTTTAGTAGTCAAATTTTTTTAACTGCCTATATGCTGTAAGCATGTCACAGTGAATGTGGTACATAAAAAGCCATGCATGTATAGCATATCACCTGGCATTTAAATATAACTTGGAATCGAGCAATCAATAACTAAATTGATGCTATTATTTATGTTTCCTAAACATCATTACCTCTAACTTTAAAGTATTTGGTCCTTTCGGTACTAACTATGAGTTCACCAAACTCAAATCAGCATTTTTCAGCGGCCATCACAATCCAATGTATAATACCCAAAATTTGACCCAATTGATAAAAACGACGAGCCAAGTCATGATATCGGCATGACTGTTACTGGCTACTCTCTCTTTCTCAAACCAAGCTTTCTAGTTCTCATCATTCAGGTTATCTTTATAAATTCTCATGCTCAACCACCCACCTTTGATTTAGAGCACTAATAAGTTTCAGTGGGTTGAGCAGGTAATGTATGCAAGCGGGGTTTGGAAAGTCAATTCAAGGCATAAGCAGGTGTGAATAGTTGAGTCCTGTGTGAACTACAAAGTGGGCTAACGAGTCAAGGTCAATGGGTTTGATCTAATTCAACATTAAATAGGCTCTATGTCCAAAATACAATCTGATAACCCTGTCCAAGTTAAATTTGGCTGAAGAATGTAAATCAATCGTGCCTAAAGGCACGTGAATATAATTTGATAGGTAAATATCTTAAATTTAAATTTATAGAGTAAACCTACATAAAAAGTATAAAAATAACTAATCAAAAGAGAAATGTATAAATTTTATTATTTATTAATTTCAAATCTTTTATATAAAAAATATTCAAAAAAATGAAAAGAGTGAAAGAAAAAAAGAAAAATAATCCTAATTATTGAGCAAATCAAACAATTGAAAATATTTCAAATTCAAAATTTGAAAATTCCTTATTATATAAATGATAAGTGTATATATTTAAAATTTAAGTTTTAAGCACATTAAAATTGAAATTTTAGATTAAATATTTATTTTTTAATAAAATTTTAAAAAGAATTGAACTTTGAATTTATTTTTTACATAAAAAATAGCTGATTTTCTCTATTAAGTATTCATAATTGTTTAATAAATGTGTATAGTTTTATTATTGTTGTTGTATGATTTCCCATGACATTTGTAGATGATAGACAATTTGTATAATTTTTCAAAATTTCAAATTTCATGTGGCAAAAATTGACATGTAAATAGATCAAATTTTAAATCATAAAACAAACTTACATGAAAAGTGTAAAGATAACTTATAAAAATAAAAATCACTGTATAAAATTTTATTATTTATTAAAAATTTAATCATATTTTTTAAAAGAAAAACAATCCTAAGTAAATTCAAAAGTTCAAAATATCTTAAATTCAAAATTTTTTTTAAAGCTTTTAGTCATTGGCAATACCTAGTTATTAAACAATGTATGTTAGATAATGTATTTATTTTTTAAAGTTGGACTGATATTTATACAAAAAAATTGCATAAAATTTTAAAAGTTTTTAAGATTATCTACTAAAATTTTACTATGTCTCACTTTTATACATCTCTTAACAAATTTAATAAATTAAAGACAAATATTTAATCATCATTTTAAAATAATTATTTTATTAACATTTCAAAATTTTTAACACAAACCTCTATATACACACACACACACAACTCCCCAATTCCCCCCTTCCAATGGAGCATCTCCCCCTCTCTCTCCCTCCTCTCTCCTTCCTCCAATCAAGCATCTCTCTCTCTCTCTCTCTTTCCCCACAAAGGACACATATCCCATCAAATGAGCCAACAATTAGATAAATATTTAAATAATTAGTGTGTATATATATATATGTATCTCTCTTTAGACACTCGTAATATTTAGTAGTATAAAATTCATGTATTTAAATAACTATTATATAATAAATAAAAAAATTAATTTTTATAAATAAATATTTATATTTATGTTACTATACACTTAAAGTTGTCAAAAGTTGCTTAGGAGCATTTGGAGTGAAAAAAATAATAATAATTTGTGAGTTCGTAATTCATGACATAAAATAAAAATAAGTAATTTTTAAAGATTTTCAGAGTTTTTTAGTATTTTACATTATGCCAAACGGACCTTTAATTTATTAAAAGATCGCTTTCTGCCTTGGAAAAAAGGGGGGGAAGAAGAAGAAGCCAGCAAATTAAAAAAAAAAGAAATAAAAAAAAGGAGGCCATCTCTTTTGCTCGCTCTCTCTCTCTCTCACACACACGCACACACAATGTCCCATGGGACAAACATCCTGTCAACAAGCAAGATTGTAATATAAATTAAAGCCAAAGTCTCTGTCTAGCAAAATAATTCAAATCAAATTAAATTAAGTAAGGTTTGAAATTAAATTTCCTAAATACTCAATTCAATTAAAATAATCTCAAACGAATTATAATGAAATTACTGTTCTTACAAAATATTTCTCAATATTTTAGCATTAAGCCAAAATGCAAATCTCCATAAAAAAAAAATAGATTTAGGAATATAATGATTAATTTTTTACACGAATACTTATAAATTTGACTAGGTAATAAAAATCATTGAAGGAATATTTATGAACCTTTTGAGAAGACCAAGATGTGAATTTGGGCTAACAAATAATCTTAGGATAAAACGGCCATTTTTACCTAAATTTAAATCGGTCCAAAATTTGCATAGATAATGTGAAATATGTCGAAAATTATTTTTGAACCTGTTTTGTGAACTAGAATGCAAATATGGGTTTAAAATGGTCCTAGTGGTAAAATTATAAATTTTTTTAGTTTGTGTTTAGTTTGAATCGAAATTCGTTTAATTAATAAAAAAAATTGTTGAAATTTTTTTTCCCACTTTTTTGAGAAATCTAGAATGTAAATGTAGACTAAAAATGAATCAATTGGTAGAATTGTGATTTATTTGCCGGAGTTTGAATTGGTCTAAAATTTATTTAATTAATAAAAATTTGTTGAGAAATTTTTCTTCTTTTTCTTCAGAAAGCCTATAATGTAATTTTTTTAGACCGAAAACAAAATCAAGCATAAAATAGTAAATTTTTAAAGAGAGTATATCACTCGATAGAGAGCTCAAAGAACTGAATGATTTTTAACTCCTTTTTACTCCATCAATTTTCACTCTCTTTAGTCCATATCCTCAAAAGTTTACATTTACCTCATTTAACTCCATATCAAACATGTCCTAAAAATATTTTTAGCAGTATAGAGCTATCATCACATTTTGTCACAATAATACAACCAAAAATATTTTTATGACAAAAATTATTATATTTTTTTCATAAACGATAGTTCTATTGGTGAATCATATTACACCAGTAATAATTTTATCACTAATTTTAATATCTTTTTGGTGATAAATAAATATGGTCATTAAAAATACAATAATTTGTGATGACAAACAATTATTATAACTATCACTCTATAGTTTTTGTGTTACACCTACCTTGACAACTTTATAGTTTTTTTTTATGTATTGTGGATTAAAAGATTTTGAAAAATATATATTTCTTTCCTTGTTATATATTTTCAAAACCAGCAAAAAATAAATAAATAAATAAATTTAACTTTATCTATTTAATTTTGGTTGCTGATATTTTCTCTTACGCTTCTACTTATCCCCCCCACAGCTCGATCCATGTTGCAAACAAACAACGTCAATTGTCAAACTAGGAAAATTTAATCAGTTTTTAATTCATCAACCAATAGTGCAAAATGGAGTGACGACCATTTCTCCTGAACTCAATAATCCTGCTACCCTCTAAGGTTGCACCCCCCCGCCCACAGAGTTTTTGGGCTTATTGGGTACATTTTTGCGTGGGCCATGTGCTTTATTCATGTTAATTAGAGGGAAGGTGGTAATAACTTGGCACTTAATTTTCAGATTATTCATATGAGTCAAAGTTTTTTTGGTTAACTATTTCACTATTTGATATTTATTTCGGCCTTCGTGAGCTAATGGTGGGATAACCTTTTTAAATTTATAGTAGGATTTTAGCCTAAACCTATTCGAATAAACCCATTTGGTTTAATTTTAACCGAAATTAATTTCATTCAAATTGAACCAATAACTTGGTTCGACCACATTTACCCCCACATTTTATTAATAATTTTGACCATGTTCTTAACGCGTCTTTCTCATTTGCATTATCTAAAAACAAAATACATTGTTGAGAGACTGAAAGCTTCAAAAAGGTTAACTGAGCATTTTTTTTGGCTTGGGAGCACTTGGATCGTCATCTCCTCAACCTTGTTCTATTTCTAGATTTTCTTAAGTTCATGCATAGTAGAAAGGTAATGTTATACAGAATAACGGATCACTTTCATGCAATACATGAACAAACAATAGAAAAATAAACAAACACAAAAGAATCACAAGAAAGAACGCAATATATATGAAGTTCAGTAACATACCAACATCCACGAGCATGGATGGAGCCAACCTTTGCTGAGGGTGGGCACACAAAATTAAAATTATACTATTATTTTATTTTGTTTTATTTTCTGATATTGTCTTTCGTGCTTAATTGTATCCACCTAAAAAAAGAATTAAAAAATTAACTCAGTACTAATTGCATATATCCATCCAAGAAAAAAACAAATATAGCCAAATATCAATTGTGTCTGCCCAATGAAAGAAACAAATTTTAACGCGATACATACTAATGTGATTGTATCTAGTCTATTCAATACAACTAAAAAATATCTAATCCTCCTCCCCCCTTCTATCTCTTTCCATCTTTAATTATCCTATAGAACCCCATCAACCATTTGTGTGTTATATAATAATAAATTTTGATTTTCAATATAAAACACCAACAATTGAGTGAGAAGAATTACAACAAATTAATGAAAAAACCTTAAAGACCTTTAAATAATCCTATCATGTTTTTTTTTATTTTTTTTCTCAACCTTAAATTCGAAAACCCCAGTATAAACTTCTTCCTAATGTATAATACAGTCCCAGAATATATATATATACTACGAAACTTAGGTGAATTAATCTTTCGAAATGCAATTCAAAAAATTACCAAGTCAATGCTTGTGAAGCAGTATTCCCACAAGCTTTTGGTGAGTTCCAACATTCTTCTTTTTGAAATAAAATGGGAAAACCAAGAACAAAATTGAGGAGAAAGTAAAACTCTGTATATTATATTGTTTATTTACAATGATGATGAAGAAGCCATTAAATAGGCGTACGAAAGAAAAGTATAGAAGGGATTTACATACTAAATTAAGGCTGGGTGTTTGATAACTACCAAATATACAATATTCTATATTCTATATAAAAACAAAATAATCTAGAGTATATTTTAACATTACCTCTCAAACTCGAGGTGATAATGTAGAAACCAACTTGAGTTTGGAAAAAAAAAAAAACGAAAAAAACCTTGGAGGAGGGCTTTAGTAAGAATACCAACTAGCTATGTATAAGACTCAATCAAAACAAGATGAAGAACGCCTTTCCGTAAATAATGGCGAATGCAATAACAGTCAATCTCAATATTGTTGGTACGATGATAGACATCATTATGAGCAATAATAATAGCACTATGGCTATCACAATGAATAGGAGTATTGGAAGGCTGAGAAATATCAATATCTTGTAGAAGCCAATGAATCTATAGAAGCTCAGAAGTAATAGTAGCAAGACACGATACTCTACCCCAGTACTAGAACGAGTAACTATTATCTATTTCTTAGTAGGCCAAGGAATAAAAGATTCACCCAACAGAAAAAATACCCTAGAGGTAGAACGGCAATCAGTAAGATCACCAGCCTAATCAGCATAAGAATAGGTTTGTAGAGTTAATGTAGTATAAGCCAAGAAATGGAGACCATGAAACAAGGTACCTTTCACATAGCGAAAATTTTGAAGAACCGTAGCATAATGAATGGACTGAAGGGCGGTCATAAAGTGACTAACGAGATGAACAACATAAGCAAGATTCGGACGAGTCACTGTGAGATAAATCAAACCTCTACCCAGTTGCCGATACCATGTGGGATCAGTAAGGGGCTCACAATCATGTCTAAACTTAAGATTGTACCCTAAAAAAGTAGAGACAACCTTATTGTCAGAGAGACCAGCTCGAGTAAGAAGATCGAAATCATACTTGGCTTGAGATAAGTATTAACCATCAGAATCAGAAGAAATCTCAAGACCAAGAAAATAGCTGAGACTACCAACATCTTTCAACTCAAACTAATGCCTCAAAAATCGATTAAGCTCAGAAATCTTTGAAGAATCATCATCAGTGATTATCATATCATCAACATATAGTAATAAAATAGTAATACCACCACTCATATGATGAATAAAGAGGGGTAGACTCATGTGGACTGGAAGTAAAATCCAACTTTATAATAATGGAGCTGAACTTGGAAAACCAAGCTCGAGGGGGTTGTTTGAGCATGTATAAAGCTCGACAAAGGCAACAAACCTTATATAGTGGAGAATCATATTTAGGAGGAGACTGTATATTAACTTCTTCTGTTAAATCACCATTAAGAATGTATTCTTAACATCCATCTGGAATAAAAGGCCAATGGTGAATAGATGCCACAGCAAGACACTACAACAAATCATATTTTTGGTGACCAACTTTCGCGACCAAATATAAATTTGGTCACAAAGGGTGATTTTTCCCGACCAAAATAAGATTGGTCGTTAATAATGACTTTTTCTCGACCTATTGATCGCTAAAAGGGTTACTTTCCCCAACCAGTTAGTCATTAAAAACTTGAATAAAAAATAATAAGATATTTATTACCTTTGCGGACCAATTAGTCACCAAAAGTGACACCTTTAGCGACCAATTGGTTGCCATAAGTGACAATAATTTTATTATGTATATAAAGATTTAAATGGATGAAATTATTTTTAAAAATATTAATAAAGATAAAATGAAGAAAAATATATTATAAATAATGAATCATAATATAATCAATTTGAAGACATCTATTAAATATATGCTATACACAAGTTACATACAACAGTTATTCGTAAATTATTTACTAAATATTTGTATGACTCTATATATTGGTTATGATACTAAATTATTGGAAAAAGGTCAAATTAATTTAATAGAAAACTAAATTTTTATCATTTTTACCGACCAATTGGTCGCCAAAAGTGCTAAAAATGTGTTTATGTATATAAAGATTTAATATATATGAACAAATGATAAGTTGGCTTAATGGGTTACTACCCAAACTTTCAAAGGAATGGTATGGGTTCGAGTCTCACCAACAACAAAAAAGCACAAAAATATAAGTTTGACACATGGCGTAATTATAGACTGGTATGTGGTGCAATTATAGATTGACACGTGGCACAATATAAATTGCAATGTGGCATGATGACATGTCACCAAACGGTGCCACGTGACACCACATATGAATTTTTACTTTTTAAATTTAATTCAAATTTCTAATTTTCTTAATTAATCCTTTGGCGACCAATTGGTCACTAAAAACAAACCCTTTGGCGACCAAATTTTGGTTGCTAAAGGTTAACTTTTTCCGACTAAATATATTTTGGTCGCCAAAAGTCTACTCTTTAACGACCAAATATATTTTTGGTCACTAATACCTTCTACGACTAGCCTTGACCGACCAATTGGTGACCAAATTATGTTTGGTCGGCAAAAGATTTAGCAACCAAAAAGTCACCTTTAGCAACCAAAAGTTTGCTCGGTAAAAGTGTTTATTGTTGTAGTGAGAAGAGACCGTACTTATATGATCCGAGCAACGAGAGCAAATACCTCCTCGTAGTCAATACCATACTCTTGAGTAAAACTAGGAGCAACCAAAGTAGCTTCGTAGCACTCAACAGACCCACTTACACTCAACTGCTTTCTTGCTAGGAGGTAAATCAACCAAGTCCCAAGCATGGGTATGGGTGAGGGCATTGAGTTCTTCAGACATAGCTTTCTATCAAATAGGGTCAAAGGAAACCTCGAGATAGGAATGGGGCTCATACAAAATAGCAATTGTAACATAGCAATGATAATCACGAAGATGAGAATGGAATTTTCTTAGCCGAGTGCAATGATCCGGTTCAAATGGAAGAAGGTTGAAAGGACTAGCATGGGGGTAAAAGCTATGAGACGGTGGTAGTAAAACATCAGAAGAACTCACATGATCTACATTAGAATTAGTAGTATTGGGCAGTAAATCAAAAGAAACATTAGTGAACAAAGGAATGTGACACCTAAAAGAGTTCAAAGGAAAAGAACTCATGCTACTGAAAGGCTTATATTCCCAGAGGGTGACATGATGAGAAATCCAAAGTCGATCACCAATGGGATCATAACAACGATATCCTCTGTGTTCAATACCATAACTATGAAAATAGCACATACGAGACATGGGTTGCAATTTGGTATGCTTATGCTATTGAATAAAAACAAAAATGTATAACCAAATACACGAAGTTTGTGATAATCAAGAGTATGATTATATAAACACTCATGAAGAAATTGTTGGTTAATCACAAAGGCAGGAGTAAAGTTAATAGTGTAAACAATAATGAGTTCCGCTTCTCCCTGAAATGGTTCAAGGATATAGGCAAATAGAAGAAGGGCTTGCACAGTATCAAGGAGATGTCTATGTTTACGGTCAACACGCCCATTTTGTTGGGAAGTCCCAAGATAAGACAATGGGGAAGGATGCCATTTTGTTTTAAAATGTCAATAAATGAGGATTCTTGATATTCCATAGCATGGTCTGAACAAAAACCAAAAAACAAAAAAAAAAATAAATAAATAAAAGAAACTTTAATACTTCTTGAAAATTGAGTTTGAATCATCTTTTGAAGATCATGGTAAGGTTTTGGACGTTCGGAACGGTTTTTTATCAAATAAATCCAAGTATATTGGGAATAATCATCAATAAATATAACAAAATAATGATAACCCCCATGGTTGGAATAAGGGAAGGTCCCTTATACATCAAAATAAACTAAATCAATGGGGCATAAGAAATTGAATTACTATTACTAAAGGATAAAGCAGACTGTTTTCCATGTGGACATGATACATAATCAAACCGCTTTTGTTTAACCAACCCTAATTGACTACTAGAAATTAAATAACGAACATGAGGTAAAAAAAGTATGACCCAGTTGAGAATGCTAAAGACTCAAGAAGGTAAGTGCTGAAGTAGTAGTTATAGAAACTTTGACTGGAAGTTTAAGAGATATGAGTTCAAACAAACATCCCACTTTACACGTGATCCTAATGGTTTGGCCCGTCTACTGATCCTATATCACAGTACCATCATTGGAAAATTTTAATTGAAAACCAAGTTCACAAAGTTGTCATACAGATAAAAGGTTAAGAGATAAATTTGAGACAAGATAAGTGTCGGAAACAAAAATACAGGAGTAGACATAGCATCATAATGACTAACTTGCAAATGAGACTCCTTGGTGGTATAAATAGTGGGTGAGTGAGGCAAGGAAGTCTTAGAAACAAAAGCAGTGTCATCAGGAGCCATATGATTACAGCAATAGAATTTAAATACCAGGAAGATTTGCCAGAGGTGGTCGACTAGGTCGGGGGGAGATTAACTTAGGACAAGGCTTTGGCAAACAATGCCTTGACATCAGCAATAGTAGCATGTGAGTTTAGTGAAGGCACAGAATGACTATCTGATGGTTCTAAGAGTGTAATAGCAGTTGTCTGATGACTTTATCCTCGTCGTTGTTGATCAGTTTGATGTTTACGGCACTCAAACTCCTTTATGACCGCAATTCTTACAATAGTTGCAAAAACCATTAAAAGGACGTGTAGGCTGAGCAGGTGATGAAACAGGTGGTAGAATCGAAAAAGTAGCCAAAACAGTCTCAAAACTTTGAAGTGACGTGGTAGAAAATAGAGTTTTCTCATAAAGTAACTTACTCAATGCAACTTCTAAAGTTGACAATGGGGAAGGCTCGAGTACCCTCAAATTCTGGCAGACTGGTAGAAAGAAACTCAACTAGTCACATACTGTCTCCATAGGTATAGTACTTCTCAATATCAACAGTAGTCTCAAACTCTAGCTCAAATAGAGATAACTTGTCCCAGTAGTATGTGAACTGATAGAAAAAAACAATAATAGAATGCCCTAGAGTATGACAAAGACGATTTAGTTGAATTGAAAATTGATACCTCTAGAAGAGGTATGGACTGATAACGCTTATCTAAGAGAGCCCAAATAACTTTGATATTAGTGGAGCTCCCAAAAGTCATACTTATGGATGGAACACAAGTATTGTGAAACCAGGAGAGAATTCAGTAGTGTGTGCTTTCCCAAGCATTATACTTCTCTTTATCATACGAAAGGGAGACTTCTAATCTCTCGAAACATAACCCCAAAAAAGATGTCCTTTGAGCAACATCTTCATACTATTGGCCCATGTCGGATAATTCCCACCATTCAAAACCATAGAAATAGGTTACGTAATCTCTTTTGTAGAAGAAAAAGAAGACATGTTTGGAGGTAAATTTTGAATAAAAACGGAAACCAAAGAGTTTTTTTTTCTTAGACCGTCGTTTGCAAATAATAAAAAAAAAAATTGAAAAGCTAAACCAAAGAACAGATGACACGAAGGTTGGGAATCAATGATCAAAAGGAATCAATCAATTAAACTAGCACACCTCTCGAGACAATCTTGTTTGGAGGCTAATGATGCGAATTGAGCAATACTGGTTTGGAGAAATTAGCTAACTCCTCTACTAGATTTCAATGCTAAAATGTCTAGCGAAGCAGCAAAGATTCAGATGGCACGTGACAACGTGTACAGGATTGTTGAATAAGAAAATGTTTTTGGTAAATTATTTGGAGACAGACGCTACCACTAATATAATTATTTTTCAGATCAGAGATCAAAAAAAAAATAATAATCAAACAGAGTATGTGGGAGGCGAATACGAAACGATAATGAACACATGGAAAAATTCAACTCTGATACCATATTGCAATAAAAGAGGAATAATAAGAACAAAATTAAAGAAAAACTAAAACTCTGTATATTGTATTGTGTATTTACAATGATGAAGAGATAAACCATTAAATAGGCATGCAAAAGCCAAGTATGGAAGGTATTTACATAATTTACATAATAAATTAAGGCTATGTATTTGGTAACTACCAAATATACAATATTCTATATTTACATAAAGATAGGATTATCCAGAGTATATTCTAACACTTCCATCGCACATTCTAACACTTCCATCGCTCTTCCTACACGTCAAAAATTCCAAAATAGGTTTCTTGTTATTTTTTTGCAAGTCAGAGCATACTTCTCGTGATCTTCGAGAAATCTTCCCATGAGGTAATGAAGTCGATACTGTAGTGATGTACTATAGAGGTCTCAATTTTTTCTACATTCCTACGAATCAATGTGAATCCAAATGGACAAGTACCTCATTCCATTGTGCTCAACTTCCCTTGCTTAAGCATCTGTCCCCTTTTTAAGTGGTAGTTAACGAGTATGAGTTACCATTCTAATTGGTAGGATGAGGGGTGAGCTGAAGACAAAGGCTGTCTCGAGCTGTAGCTCAGGCAGTCCAAGCCAAAAAAAAAAAAAAAATTAGTTCAAAAGTTATTTTTTTCTGATTATAACACACCCTAAATTTTTGTAGTCTAAACCACTTACCTTTAAACATTTTATTCAATCTAGATGTTTTGCAATTCAACCCACTGTCTTTTTAAAGCTTTTGTTCAACTCAGGGAAACTCTAAATTCTAGATCCACTTCTGGATAGGATAAAAAATCTAATACTTTTAAGTTAAATATGGTAAAATCTTCATTAATCTAGGCATGCACATGAAATTCTATTGATTATTTTCTTTTAAGAGTTCAAATCTAATTTGTTCAGTTCACGCATTAATAGAAATCAGTTTTAAGAAGACTGTATGTCTATACCCATGGTGAAAGTTTGATGATGATGATTAAATTCATTAAATTAATGATTGAGTTGTTTGGTACATGGATGAAGATATTTAGGTTGTTTATATGTTATTAAGCATTGAATGCTGGGTCAGTGGTAGAATTTTTGGGTTTGAAAATTCAAAAATTCTAGTCACAATTGCAGCATTTGAACAGTAGAGGAGCATCATTTGGAGATGCGGGTTATTGATCGAATGGTGTTCGGTTTTCGTTTAAAGCACATTAGCCGAAGAATGTGATTCAATCGAAGCCCAAATCTCAGTCTAAATAATAATTCAAATCAGATTAAATTAAGTAAGGCTTCCGTCTAGACAATAATTCAAATCAGATTAAATTAAGGCTTAAAACTAAATTTCGTAAATACCCAATTCAGTTAAAATAATCTCGAATGAAATCTAATGAAGTTTCGGGTTCTTACAAAATATTTCTCAACATTTTAGAATTGAAGCAAAAATGCGACTCTCTGTTAAAAACAAAAAAAATAAAAGTATCATTTTTAATCCATATATTTATAACTATTTTTGACCCATACATTTATAAATTTGATTAGCTAATAAGTATCATTTTTAAGAAATATCTCTCAACTTCTTTAATAGTCCAAAATGTAAATTTGGGTTGAAAAGAGTCCAGGTAAAACTATAATTTTTTTTGCCTAAGTTCAAATCCGGCCAAAATTTGCATAGACAACGTGAAACATGTGAAGAAATAGTTTTAAGGCTTTTTTTATGGACTAGAATGCAAATGTAAGTTCTAAATGGGATTTGCTGTAAATAATAATTTTTTTGGCTTGAGTTTATTCCGATTTAAAATTTGTTTAATTAATAAAAAATTCGTTAAGAATTATTTTTCAATTTTTTGAAAAATTTAAAATGCAAATCTAGGCCAAAGTGGGTCAATAGGTGAAATTGTAATTTATTTATTATTTGAATTCGGATTGATTTGAAATTTACTAAGTTATACGAAATTTGTTGAGAAAATTTCCCTAATTTTTTGGGAAAGCCTAGAAGGTGATTTTCTTAGACTGTAAACAAACTCAGGCATAAACTAATTAATTTTTTAAAGAGAGTTTTTCGCTCGATTAAAAAGTTAAAGAAATGAATGATTTTCAACTTCTCTTATTCCATCAAGTTTCACATTTTTTAGCCCATATCCTCAAAACTTAACATTTAACCTCATAGGGGAGAAAATTTTAGCCTTTAAAATTTTTATAGATGGTACCAAATATGATCAAAAGGAAATTAAAAATTACAAAAATAACACCTACCTCCTTTTAACTCTATATCAAATATGCCCTAAAAATATTTCTAGCATTATAATGTTGTCATCACATTTTGTCACAATTAGTACAACACTAAAAATATTTTTGTAATAAAAGTTATCATATTTCATCAGAAATAATAGTTTCTATTGATGAATTATATACCATCACTAACCATTAAATCACTAATTGTAATATCCTTTTAATAATGAGTTAATGTGTTCATTAAAAATACAAGAATTATCAATCTATAGCTCAAATGTTGCGCATACTGCGACAACTTTATAACAAAACATTTATCACTAAAGAAATTTTTACCGTTAGTGATGAAACAATTTATTACTAAAATTTTAAGTTCTTTACGTATTGCGTATTAAATGATTTTGAAAAATACATATATTTCTTT
>QLOD02000017.1:22679296-22692069 GCA_003260245.2 Sideroxylon spinosum | reverse complement strand
ATAATTTTGGCCATGTTTATAACGCATTTTCCTCATTCGTATCATCTAAAAACCAAATTCATTGTCGACAGACCGAAAGCTTGAGAAAGGAACTGAGAAAACAAGGTTTGGAGGTTCAAATGCTAAAGTGATATTTGGTTTATATTTCTATATTTTATTTTATGTGTTTGAAAATTTTAAAATAAGGAAAACAAAAATGGCATTAGGCTTGACATTTTCTGTTTTTTTATAATTTGGGATTTTCTTTCTTTTGAATTTAAAACACTCAAAACGACTTTTTATTATTTTGCATTTTATGTGTTTATTAACTCTTTTCTAGAACAAATTTTAAAAACACAAGTTACCTAATGTGTTTTGATCTATTTTTTTTGTTTTTAAAAACGTGAAATGAAAAATAGATTCAAAATAGAAATACGAAATGACACCTAACATGTTTGTTTCTTTGGTTTAGGAGCACTCGAATCATCGTTTCCTTAATCTTATTCTATTTCTAGATTTTCTTAAAGTCGTGTAAATTCATGCATAAAAAGTACTTCTTTTAAAAAGTAAGAATAATAAAAACAATTTCAGAAAAAAAAAAAGAAATTAATTTATAACTTCTTTTTTGATTTAAAGTTGGGTCGTGTGACGTTGTTTGCTTCGAAACGTTTAGCGCAATCACCGCACATTTTTTCATGGTTTTTGTGCAAGACTTCCAGAACCATTGGATTCAAAGGGTATGGATATGGATAAAAGTGAGGATTAGATGAATAAGAGGACTCTAAAGGTAAGGGTATGGTAAAGAATAAGAATAAGAATTAGAAAATGTGGGTTGCCACTGCATATGCAAGGCAAATGCAAGTAGTTCACATTCGATAATATCGGATGATGTGAAATCGACCGATGAGACAGGAGTGAGACTGCAAAATAGGATATGAATGATTGATATAAATATGATGCTGAATAAGAGTGTGGTAATTCATTGAAATATTACTTAAGAAAATAATTTGGATTATTATAACATAGAATAACCTTATAATAGGAATAATACCAGTAACATATAGATGGATCACAATCATAATCATTAAAAAATCATGACAAATAAGTAGGCAAATGGTAAAGATCAAATTTCTAATCTATATAAAATTTTATTGAATTAATACGAAGAGAAGAAAAGAAATACAACTACAACTACTACGTTTTACTGAAGTATAGAAAATTTAAAATGATGAAATGAAAATTCATTAAGGAAGTGTTCTCAATATTTATCTTCGGAGTATGAAAGTAACAATTTATATTTAACATCCATTCAATAACTTTCACTTATCCATAATTTTAAGTGGATAATTATCTAAGTGATTGTAACTTGTGTGTTGGTTGACGATAACCTTGGTCAATATTTCCACTATTAAGATGCCAAAGATACTATAGAGGAACTTTTTATTTTTTTATTTTTTGGGCTAAGTACTGTAGAAAGATTAGTTCAATATTTTATGTACAAGATAATCTTAACTAGATTAAGTATCTGTTAAATTTCTTCTGTAAGAGGAAATCTTATCAGTCAATTTTAAATCACGACCAAATTTTCTTATGTTGGAATGACGATCAAATTTTCTATAGGCCTTTGGGACCAACAGACCTGTTTAACGTTGCTTCAGTCACCCAACAACATGTGAACCCTAGCTTTCAATATATGGATAGAGACAAAATCTAGGCGGCGCCCCCCCCCCCCGGGGGAGAATATTCAAACTCATGACATCATGCTAAAGCTTAGATTGTTGGACGAAAAGTTAAATATATATAGAGAGATTTGTCAGGTGTAATAGATCTGTAGATGGCCAAGGGGGTGTGCAACTGTAACACAAGTTTATTTATTGGACATCGATTTGACCATTTAATTTAATTAAAATGGATTTTTTTTTGGTCCAAAACTTCTTTTTTTTTTTTTCCCAAGTTTCTTTTAAAAGTTCCAATGAATTAGGCATGTTAGTTTTCAAAGCTTACGTTTTTTGTATTTTCGAAATTGGCCTTATGAAAATGGAATATTTTTCCTCAAAAGCTCATTTTCTTTTTGGAAAATATAATTTTTTCTAAAAGTTTAATTGACTTTAAGGTCTGTTATTTATATTAAAAAATTATAAAAAAAGTGCTTAAAAAAATTAACGTAAGGATGAAACATAGGTTTATTTAATTTTTTTAAAGTATTTTCTGTGATTATTAATACAAATAGTAATAGTTTATTCATATGAATGTGTGTGTCTAACAGTACAAGTACTGAGGACACAAAATACAATGTCATATATTCTACTTGTGTCCAAGAGAACCACATCACCTACTTCCAACTTTGTTGAATCCGATCAAATTTTTGGTTTCCTTAATTTTTTTTTTTTTAACAATTATATAAATCTGTTAGAATGATGGAAGAAGATTATTTGCTCCCTCAATATTCTGAATTCTCACCCGATCAATCTCTGTGCTTATGGTCTGGGGGTGACCTGGTTTTCGATAATATTGACAACATTAATTATTTTCCATGCCAAGAAAATAACTCGGACGGAGATTGTCTGGTTAATGTTGTTCCGGCGGATGAGGTCGAAGGAAGGGGGGAGAGAGAGTCATCGGAACCGGTGATGATTTCAGACACAGCAAAAGCAGAAGAGATGAAGAAAGAAAAACACTATGTAGGGGTTAGGAAGCGGCCATGGGGAAAGTATGCGGCTGAGATACGAGACTCCACAAGGAATGGGACGAGAGTTTGGCTTGGAACCTTCCATACGGCTGAGGAGGCTGCTTTAGCTTACGACCAAGCGGCTTTTGCGATGAGAGGTCCATCGGTTCACTTGAACTTCCCTCTCCAAACAGTCCAAGACTCACTTCGACAAATGAAGTACGCTTGCCGCGATGGTTGCTCCCCGGCTGAAGCCCTGAAGCAGACCAACAAGACCAGAATGAAGTTGTCGAGACGGCGGAGAAGTAAAAGAGAACCAACAAATGAGGAAGACAATGTGGTGGTTTTTGAGGACCTTGGAGCCGATTTGCTGGACCAACTACTGAGCTTTTCCAATGTTTAACTGATTCTTCAACCTTTTTTTTTTTTTTTTCTTTTTTTTTTTTTGTGCTACTGCGTTTTGCTCTCTCTGTGCGTGTTGGGGGAATAAGGTACTGTGATGAAGATTAAATGAACTTCTTTGACATGGAAGAATACATTTCTTTTTTCTTTCTTTCACTTTTTCCTTTTTCTTTAAATAAAAGAACAATAATAAGAATAATTTCCTATCTTCTTTCATCCTAAATAATTCCAAATACATCTCTCCAATTGTTTTAATTTGCAGCAAGCCTCCCAATTAATACACAGGCATAACAATTTTGATTAGGACAAAAAACCTTTAACTGAATTTGGCATTAATATAGTTGATGTGTTTGGGCTAAAATCCTTTTTTGGGAAAAAAAAAAAAAACTAATCTTTTAACTTTTTATTTATTTGACGTATTTCTCTTTCATAGTTCAAAAAAAGTTTAAAATATAAGAAAGTAATTTTAGTTATTTCAGAAAAAAAAAAAAAGATAAAAAATTAAGAAGTTAAGAGTTTAAAAATTGATTAAACTTCCCAAACAGAGTTAATTTGCTGTAAACTTTTTTTCTATATTTTTTTTACCTATAACAAAAAAAAAAAAAATATCCCGTATGTTTCACCGAATAAGTTTTTATCTTGTTAATGTTGGCAAATTTGCAGAAAAAACATGTGGTGGATCAAACGAATTCATGATGCTATCACTAACCACTTTCCTACCTCGTGAAATTAATGAAAATCCTTCATTTGGACCAAGTGAAATGTACAGAAACTTCACTTACTGTAGGTTTCATTACTTTCATTTCCACCAAGAATCTTAGATTAACATGATTTTCAAACAATATCCAAATAAAGGGAACATATCTGGATTTTATCTTGTTAATAAAATGATGCTAGCTAAAACCTATAGTGTAACTTGATAAATATGAGAAAAGAAAAAGGAACTTTGTGAACAAAGAAAATGCAGCCCACGAAAAAGGGGAATTTGAGACTCTAGTGTTAAAGGATAAGAATATGTCCTCAGTAACCTTAAAACATCTGAAACCGTTTGATGGTTTTAGAAAGGTGGTTTTCTCCTGGAAACCATGTAGCGTTAAGATGACTGGCTATTGATTAGGTCAATTGTCTGTTCTATGGAGACAACTGAGCCAAGGTATATAGTGCTCTTTTTGACCAGATTTTCATGTCTCTGTGCCCGGGCGCGCGCGCGTGTTTTTGTGTTCCAATCATGCGCATAATTTTTGACACGATTCACTACAATGTTTACTCGAGATGTGATTCTTATAATCAAATATAAGACCATGATATGAATACAAATCCCAAGCTAAAGTTTCACTATTAATTTTGGAGGACCCTGATTGCATCTGTCACTTATTAAGGTTATTGCAAGGGATGACCTTTATGAGCTCCTAATTAACTGCTAAGCTAATTAAGGCCGCACAGTCTGGAAGGAGGGGCTGCAGTCTCTTACAGCTAAAGATGTGACCTTAGGATAAGTGAACCTATTCCTTTAACTCTATTAGAATCAGCTACATGTTTGTTGGACACTCCAATATAGTATGGAAATCCCACCAACTCTCTGATCGGAAATTTCTATTGAATTTAATTAGGCAACAATTTTAGTATCAGTTATTATTTGAGGTCAGTTTAGGCACCGTGATTTATTAAAGTTATTAAGGTAATTAGTAAAGTTTAGTTTTGAGATTGTCTAGTACATGCAGCATTCTCCTTTCAACATCAGTGGAAGAAGGGTAAAATGGTTTGCAGTGAGTCGCTGTACTTCTATTACCAATTTTTTTTTTTTTTTTGGGTAAGTAGTAATTCTATTATTTTTTTTCATTGTTTTCTTGTACTTTCGTTGGGGTTCAGGTCTCTCTTTTTCCCATACTACTTTCTTAAGCTTTTTTAAGTTAATAAATATGTAGGGGTCTAGGCTTAACTCCTCTCCAGCTAAAGAAAAAAATTATACTTACGTATAAATTTTAATTCTTTGTTCTCTATTAGCATTTGTGAAGTTTTAAAATCTATTGAATTGGTCTTATAAACTTAAATTTATATTTAAGTGTTTTAGAAATTTCAAACCCGCACCTCACTCGAGCAGACTTCAATCTTTTTCAAGCGGGATCCCGTGCCCTTCAAGCGATTTACCATGCTCTTCCCGCGAACTTCCATAGCAGCCTTTTTTTGTTGAATTAGCTTCCGGTAACTTTCCACGGGGTCAGAGAGGGCTTCTAGGGAGTTTCTTGCGATGGATCTGAAAAAACCTTCAATTCTAAACTCTAGAACACCCAGACAAATATTTAAGAGTATAGAATTGAATTTATTGTTTGTTCTTTACCTGGCCTATTACAAATAAACAAAAACGTTTATGTTTATTTGATTAAAAATAAACTAAATAATTAAATCATTTAAATATTCATCCAATAGTGCTTAAGTAGTTGGTGTCTTGTGTGTGATAATGTTTGATGTGCGAGATGACATTAATGTTAATGTCTGAAATCCACCAACGACTAAAAATAAAATGAAGTAAATACACTATCTTTAAAGTATAATTTACTATTATTTTTAATTTAAATGTATAAAAAAACTAAATTAAATAAGTGCTGAGCCTACATTTATTTTGAATTCATTAATTACTTTTAATTATTTTTAATAATTAAATAGAGAATTTAAAAGAAAAAAATACATTGTTATCACCTAAAAAACTATAGTGATCATCATAAAGAATAGAAAATTTGAAATAAAATAAAAATTAAGGAATATTTAACGATAGTTTATTGCACATACTTAAAATAATTATGTAAAGTACTTTTTGAATGTATCAAAATGATTAATTATATTGTTGTTATATTTATTTTTCATTTTCTTGCATGTAAAAAGAAAATAGAATAAGAATAGAGTAAATTTTTATATTGCATTCACAAGGATTCTTTAGAGAAAGAGCAAATATGACAGCTAGAAAGGTAGTGGTTTGAAGTGTTATTTATAAAGTTTATGGACAAAAATGAAATAAATAAATATAAAGTATCTCTAATATTAAGATGACAAAATTGGACATATATCAAGTTGAGAAAGTAAATTGGAGTCTTCTTTTTTACTCAATAAAAAGAATCGAATAGAGCACAAGAGGCCACTTATGGAAATTGTGTTTTTGTTTTTATTTTTATTTTTCTAGTTTGTACGTAGTACAATTTATACAGAAAGATAGACATGAAAGTTGATGCAAATTCATTTACTGTAACATTACTGTGATCAGATAAACTAAGGAGCTCATCCCTCAAATCAGTTCCAAGGTCTTCCAGCACCACCACATTTTTCGGCCATCTTTTTCTCCTATTTTCCCTATTTTTGGACTTCAATTTTTGAATCTCCTTTAGCACTGCAACCAGGGAGCCTTCCCCGCAGCTCAACTCCATAACTTGAACGCGTATCTCAGTCGCGTACTTTCCCCAGGGTCGCTTCCTAACCCCTATATAGTGTTTTTCCTTCTTGATGAAGTCTTGGTTGGAAATTCTCTCTGGTGATTTTTCCCTCACTTTCTCAGCTAAAGCATTGACGAGAAAATTCCCAACTGAGATATTTTCCTCGCATGGAATGGAATTGTCGTAAAAATGAAGGTCAGGCCGCGACGATGGAGAGTTGGGGGAGAATTCGAAACTCATAGGTTTTGGGCTTAAAATGTTTCGCACTTCCTATTTCCTTGATTTGTTTGGAGACAATCCCAAACCTTTTAAACAACCAAATAAGTGGGAGAATTTGAGTTTAAAGAAACTGGGAGTGGATTGGAATCATGAAAAAAATAAAGAAATTAAAGTTATATTTGGTACGTAGGAATAAAATGAAATACTTATTTTATTTCTTTATTTGATTGTCAACATAAAATTAATAGAAATAAAATATATATTTAAAATTTTATAATTTGATTACATATTTTAAATATAATGAAATAAAATAAAATATAATAAAAATTAGAAAAATTAATTTTTTGAAAATTATAAAAATAAAATTTATTTTCGAATTGTGAATTTAAGTAAAAAAATGATCTGAGGATAAAACGGTCATTTTTCAATTTAAGTTCGAATTGAGCCTAAACTTTCTTTACTAACTATTAAGAAATATGTCAACATATATTTTTGTGTATTTTGGGATTCTTAAAATATGAAATTGGCCCAAAAACGAGTCAATGGGCAAATTAGTTATTTTATAGTTTAAATTTAGATCGGGTTAAAATTTATTTGACTAATGACAAAATATGTTAAAGATATTCTTTTTATCTTTTTGAGCAGCTTAAAGTGAAAATTTGCACAAAAAGTGGCCCAAGAGATAAAATTGTTATTTTATAATTTAGGCTCTGATTTAGATGGAATTTAATTAGTTATGAAAAAATATATCAATAAATATTTTTTAAATTTTTTAGACGCTCAAAAAATACAAATTTGACCAAAAAACTAACCCAGGATAAAATACTCATTTTATAACCCAAGTTTGGATCGAGTCAAAATTTGATTAGTCATTAAGTAATATAAATGAATATTTTATTAGCCTTTCGAAAATTTGAAATACAAATTTGGAAAAAAAAAATACCTAAGGATAAATCAGTTATTTTACAAAGTAGTAATTGATAGAAATTTTACAACGAAGTGAGCAATTGAGAGAAATTTTTTATTACAAAGTAATTTAGTTTTTATATTTATTTCTTAATTTTTGAATCAAATTTTAATTACAATAAAATGACTATTCAACTATTTAAATTGTGAATACCTTTTCTCACTTTATGTGAAAAATTTCTATAAAATAATATTGTAACTTAATTTTTTAATCCTAAAATTTTATTTCATTTTGTTTTCACGTGTAGTTTAAGACTATCTTGAAAAAAACTAGGATGCCGTTGCTATTGAGATATACTTCCGGGAAAGTCTAAATAAATGCAAGTGCTTTGAATATTTTGGCGGCCAAGTCGTTTCTAATTTACATCATTGTAATGCCAAGTTGTAAATTTGCGTCGTTAGTGGTTGACACACCGCCCACGGGCGTATGTAAGTTTGACGGCTGGCCTGGCCTGATTTTGTTTTGTTTTATTGTGTTTTTGTTTTTTGTTTTTGTGCGGATGATAATCATTTTAAGCTTGATTAATTAAACAGAACGTGCTTAAGATTGAAAGAATTGGCCTTTTTTGGGGGGTTGGAAAAAATATTGAGCCCGACTAGTTAAAAGGGTCGTACTTAGGATTGAAGGAATTGGCTAGGGCCAATCTGAAATAATTTAAGAAACGTATATATTTAATATTTTATGTATTTATAGATTATTTTTTTATATATTTTTAAATATTTATTTTAATAAAAACTATTTATTTTTATGAGTTTGAAATTATTTTTATCTAAAATAATAATTTAAAATATAGCTAAAAAGTAAATAAATTTATGCGGACAAGTTTGGGATTCAAAGTGTGGAATTACGTAGTTTTAGATTTGATCCAATGATTAATAAAATTTGGGTGAATTACACCTAAACTCTTTAAACATTAGGCTAATTATAGGGATTCCACTCAAACTTTTGAACTTTATACCTTTTTTTTTTGGTAACCGGGTGTGTCTGAGTTAGATTACTCGCACCTAGACTAATCTCTAGATCTCTGAAGTTAACGACCGGATAAATCATTTTATGACATTAAAGAAACTTAAACTAGTGACCACTAGAAAAGAAAACCAATATCTTACCAATTTAAACCTTACATGTACCTCTTTTACTCCCTAATGTTTGTCATACTAAGACCTCACTACTAATTTTTTCCCTTACGTCATTAGGATGCTATACTAAAATGACATAAATATCCTTATTAAGTTCAAATAGTTGAGGGAGGTTCCTGTAATTAATCTAATGTTTAGGGAGAGATTTCTGTAACAATCCTCTTTATATTATTTTACCCAAATAATTTAGTAAAATATATTTCATATTAATTTAATTATATTATATATTAATTTAATAAAATATATTTTATATTAATTTAGTTAATTTATTTTAATTAATTTTATCAGTAATTGACTTAACTAAATTATTAATTAATTAATTAAGTATATTGTATTAAATTATGAAATTAATTAAATTACTAATTATTAAATAATATATTTTATTAATTATTAATTAATTGATTTCATTCAATCGATTATAATTTAGTTAATTAAATTAATTAATTAATAATCTGGTTATATATTTATTAAAAATAATTTATTATAATAAAAAAATTAAATAAAATAAACTATTTTAATTTAATAGAAAAAAATGGATATGGTACTAAAATTAAAAAAAAAATCTGATAGAAAAAATAACATTAAAAAAATTAATTTTTTTTTTTACTTTTTTTCTACATAAATTGTCATTTTTAAAAAAAAAATGTAAAATAAATTTAATAAGTACATTTTTATGTATTCACTTTTTAATTTTTGGATTTACTTGAATTGGTTTTTGAATCAATAAGTTGAAGAACTTAAAACTACTATGTTAGTTTTGCTCTAGACAATTTTAAAATTTTAAATATTTTTGATAATTTGAATATTTTAAAATAATAGGTCCACCAAGTGTATTGTTATATAATACATGAAAAAAATTAATCTAAAATATTAATAAGACTCAAATTCACGATTCTATATTATTAACGTTTTTTACTCTAATTCAAGATGCATCCAAACTCTAGCAATAAGAACAATCTCCAAATCATTAAAGACTTGTCAAATCAACGATTACCACAAAAATCATAGTAGTCCACACTGATTTCACAACTAATTGAATCTATGGTATACAAATTTGAACTTTTTCAGATCACCAACACACAAATAAGGTTGAAGATAGTTTACTAATTAGAGAGAGAGAGAGATAGATCTCTTGAATACTTTACTTTATGTTTCTTTCTTCTAAAAAACTTAAAGACGTCTCAAAATATATAAAGTACGAAATCCTAGATGAATTGGGCTTTTGAAATGTAATTCAAAAAACTACCAAGCTTATACTCATGGATGCAACTTGCAACGAGTTCCCATGACCTCCTCGTGAAGCCAAAAGCCTGAAAACATATTCTATGCCTCAAAGCGAATTTCCAATACTCTTCTCCGTGAAGTGATGAATTCCTAAATATTTTAAAGGATGAATAATTCATTCTAAACCAAACTCTAATATTTAGTCTAGGTTCTAAGTTTACATGGTTTAAAACTCTATTTTGATTTTGAATTATCAATTTAATAGAATACCTAACAATATTTCTTTTTGACAATTCTATGTCAAAATAGAATAAAGTAAAAATATATTAAAAATTACAAATGCTATATAATGATTCCCCTTTAATGTTGTATTTCATCCGTGCTACCTATTTGCTCGACCTTTTCAAACAAAAATACCTTGTGAAATCATGAAAATATTAAAGAAAAAAAAGCTTTCATCTTCAACCCATACTTCTTCCATTTTTTGTCATGGAATTGACAAATTTTAGACGCAAGACAATAAATTACATCCAATCTGTGAGGGAAAGGAGAATAAAAAATTTATGCAAAAACTAATTAAGGTTGGAACATAGAAAATGAACTTTTTGGCTAAAGGACCTTAGTCTATTCTTTTTTTTTTTTTTTAAAACATACTATGATCATAAGCTATACTATAAAAATATTATATTAAATTAATTATCACTCTATATGTCTTGAAACATAGAGTTCATAGAATTAAAAATTTTATATCATGATTTATTCATATAAGATACAAAAATAAAAAATAGGAGAGATATGTGTGATTAAATATCATCTAGCATGTAAAAAAATTCATGCCATCATACTCTTTTATATCTTTTTTACACTCTTTGTGGTCCATTAAATTACAATTGAACTAGAATTTAAAATGTCTGTACCTTTCAACTAATTTCTTCCAATTTTTACAATTTAAAAATCTCATTCATTGATTTTTTTAATTTAGTAGATATGATCACCTCCAAGTTTACTTTCTCATAATTTTTATAATTTTGTAACTTTGCCTAATTCTTAATAAATTTAGTGGCTTTTACACACTTATGAATTAGTAACTTTTTTCTTATCTAATTATTACCCAAAACTGACCATTATGATAACCAACATGTTAATAAAGTGGTTTCTTTATATTCAATTGATATTCATTTTCAAAAAAAATCTATTTGAACGATCCCAAAGAATAACCATAAGTCCATGTAGATATAATATCAAGTTCAAGGGATGGTAAACAGAATTCAACATAAAGATTGCCGTAAAGCTTTAAGGATGGTAGATAGAATTTAACAGAAAGCACATAGAAAATCTATTTGAACGATGCCAAAAAGCAATCATTCACAAGGTTTTCTTGTCACTTTGTTCTTTTATAAGGATTTTGTTGCAGCAAAATAGGAGGACAGAGCAGCTGGTTCTGATTCAAGGCTTGATGGGTGGTTACCTAAATGTACTCTAAGAGGCTTATTTAATTTTATTTATTTATTTTCAATCTTACCTTTTGAAGGCCAAATGCGAAACTCTAAAATGGAGCTTACCCATTTTTTTTTATCTCCTTTCTCCATTTGATTGAACTAGTATAATTAGTCAAAAACTTATTTAAGTTGTATGTATACATATATATATGCATAAAAATCCTAACATCGTTGAATTTTGCATTTTTTTGGGTCTAAAGCAACCGCTTGACTCGCTTGCTCAAGAGCCAAACTTGATCTTCATGAACCGCTAGCAGTGGACTTAACATTTATAATTGATGAAGGTAAAATTATATTTTTAAAATTGATAGAGGCAACAGGAAAAAAATTAATAGTAAGTACAAAAACTTAATATTAATAGAATAAAAATAAAATCATTCACAAGGTTTTCTTGTCACTTTGTTCTTTTATAAGGATTTTGTTGCAGCAAAATAGGAGGACAGAGCAGCTGGTTCTGATTCAAGGCTTGATGGGTGGTTACCTAAATGTACTCTAAGAGGCTTATTTAATTTTATTTATTTATTTTCAATCTTACCTTTTGAAGGCCAAATGCGAAACTCTAAAATGGAGCTTACCCATTTTTTTTTATCTCCTTTCTCCATTTGATTGAACTAGTATAATTAGTCAAAAACTTATTTAAGTTGTATGTATACATATATATATGCATAAAAATCCTAACATCGTTGAATTTTGCATTTTTTTGGGTCCAAAGCAACTGCTTGGCTCGCTTGCTCAAGAGCCAAACTTGATCTTCATTAACCGCTAGCAGTGGAGTTAACATTTATAATTGATGAAAGTAAAATTATATTTTTAAAATTGATAGAGGCAACAGAACAAAAATTAATAGTAAGTACAAAAACTTAATATTAATAGAATAAAAAATAAAATTTATAAATAAATGAAAGTAAATTTTCTATATGTAATTTTTCAAATTAATGAGACATTTACCTCCACTAAATTTTTTCTCGGTCACCTCTGCTGACGGTGTTATTATGTGTTTACTGATTTAATTTATATCTTTGTAAACATGTATACCTAGCACATGTGATGGCCCGAGTTCAATATTTTACTAAATATTTTGTCTTGTTCCGTCGGCGGATGGCTCACCTAGCGCATACTCTCTTATAAACGGTCCTTATAAAAGAGCCTCTAGAAAGCTATGTGCAGACGCACATTTTGCCAACTGCTGCTGTATCTACCTATGTATCCAAATTTAATACTACGTCTCTATCATCATCACCCGCCATAGTTTGT